>JBBDHI010000010.1:18159898-18170445 GCA_037177115.1 Craterocephalus stercusmuscarum | reverse complement strand
CCCACCACCCCTCCTCACAAATTCAAGGAACATTCCCCCGCTTCAAAGGTTTCCCCCTGCGTTTTATCATCTGTATGCACCAGCCCACGGCCAGAACCGTGGATTAATATTTCAAAACATGTTTCTTGCTTGCAACCCCCCCCCCCACACACACACACCCCACCCACCACCACCTCTCGCTACTCCTTCTCTCCCTCCTTTGCCCCCACATTTACCCCCCCCAACTCCTCCTCCTCCTCCCAGCATCATCTCTCACACATGCAGCCCATTCCCTGTTCACCACTTATTCTTCTCCCCGCACCCCCCCTCCCCGCCCCCCACTGCCTCCCTTGCCTGCATGTTTGCCAAAATGTGTGATATTTTTTTCCATATCTCGTGCTTTGCTGCTCCGCTGCTCTCCTCAATCCAATCACCAGGGCAGTATGTTTTATGAATTAATAAGAAATGATCCTGGAAGGTCCAGTCAGGCAGCTGAGGCGCCAAAAGCAGAAGGATGAAGCAGAGGGGGGGGGCGGGGGGCAGGGTGCCGTCTGCAGTCGAATTTTAATGAGTACCAAGGGGAATATCCTATTTTATTTTCCTGTGGTATCCTTCTGGTGCATCGCTCTAAATCACTGTCACACAAACAAGGTATTCCCATCATGCCTCGGGTTTGGCGTGGTAACTGTGTCATCCTGTGGCACAGCCACCTCACCGGCACACCTGCTCTGCTACCCTAATTGAACAGATGATCTGCCAATTTGTCATGTTTATCTTCAGAGGCGTTCTGGCGTCAATGCCCTGCTCTGCTCAGCCCCCTCACAACACTGTGCAGATGTTAGCAGGGCTCTTTTTTTTTTTTTTTTTTGGTGACAGATCTTGTAGTCATTACTGAATAATTCATCGCCGCATTAATGTCTTTAGATAGCATCTCCAGTATCTTGCTCTGCTTTTTTTTTTTTTTTTTTTTTTTGGCTCTCTCTCTTCTCCGGCTCCACACAGGGGAAAACTTTATTATTCTCTCCTCTGACAGCAAAATATGCGTACGGGAAGATAATTGCCTGGCTTGACTCAACCATTGATATGAAAATAAGGATTGGAATTATTCACTGAGGTTTAAAGGTTAGTTGAAGGTTATTATTCAGGGAAAGGTGTTGCGGAAAAGAGTCTTCACAGCCCGGCGTGCCTGACAAGACATTTCTGAGAGGCTAATATGGTGCACATGCTGCAAAGGCCATTCAGCAAATAAACAGAAAAAGGTCTCCTGAGATTTTAACACTGGAGGAGTCAATTATTTAGGAGCAAATGATGCCTCACTGCGCATAAATATATACTCCAAATAAGATGGCGAGCTTGATTTTTGAGCACTCTCCAGTGTGTTTCGTTTTTTTAATCCAGTGTGTCCTTTCATTCAGCTTCCTACGCACAGTGGAATGTAATATGTACGCTGTAATGAAGAGGGAGAGGGCCCCGTCATCTGGTTTAATGTATTCGATCCCGCGAATGCTTATAGGCTTGTTATGGTTCAGATAGACTTTGAGCGCAGCTTAATAAATCACCTCCACCAGCAGCCGTCTGATGTCTCTGCTTAACAGCTGCTCTGATGTCTGGTTGGCCCATTGCTACTTACGCCAGTCTCCATTACCATGGCAACTGGGGGGGTGGGGTTGGAGGTTGGGTGGGGTGGTGGTGGTGGTGGGGGGGGGGGTTGCATGCAGGTAGCGTGCTGGAAGCTGGAAGAAGTCATGGTGTGCTGTTTCGCAGCAGCCACGGAGCAGCAGACAGATCTGGCTCTGTCTGTCTGCAGGCGGCTGCTCCCCTGCACATCTGCTCCCGCGCCATACGATGAAGCAGCGGAGCGCAGATGCTGTCAGACTCATCATCCTCCTGGATTTACAGGCCCACTATGATGCCCTGTTTTTCATGCATATGCAGCTGCCTGAAATAGAGTTTTTTTAATTCATTTATCAAATGATTGCAAACCTAAGATGTCATCTTTTTTCCTTTGGAGTGTGATTCTCTATGATGCTCCTTCATGCAGATATTTCGTTGTATCACTGTCATGATTCTGACAATGGCATCGATGTAAAACAAGAAATCCTCCTCTGCAGCGTACCGTTTTTTTAGACTCGTAAATCTCCACCTGGAGACTCTGAGTCTGACTCTGTGATACTTTCATGTAAATACATCAAAGAGAAGTGAGATGAGAGGCAGAAATGATCACACTCCTCCAGGGAGGATGCTGCAGTTCACACCTCCTCTTCACCTGTTTCCTCACACTCTCATTTTATCCTTTTTCTGTCCGTTGAGGTTTACTGTCTGCATCCAAAGATGCAGGTGTGATCACTCACCCATTTACTGTGAGTCAAAAACCACCTCTTCTGCGCCTAAAATAGAGGTTATTCAAATTGACATAATCATAAAAGGCTGTCATTAGTCAAAATCACTCTGCTGCACAATCACACTATATTCTCTTTGGGGAAAAGACAGAATTTTCTGACAATGTTTCAGTAAATTTATTTGTCCGAAATCATTTCCTTTTTTAATTTTGCCTTGAGACGTGATATATTTAGCATCAGGCATGGCACTCAGCAGAAGTTGTGTGGATTAGTTACTGGATTGTGTGCTAAAAGATGCAGCGCTGGTGTAGTTATACATAAGTGTTTCCATTGGTTCATGCAGGGGCAGAACTAGGTCTCCATTGACGATGATATCCAGCATGCTGTCAATATCTGTCTGCTCTTCTGTTTCAGGCCTGTCGTAAAGATCCCTGACACCGTATCTCTTTCCTTCCTTCAGTCCCTGCTAAGAAATTGGATCCTGTCCTCAAAGCTAAGCACTTCAGGATGAAGTTTTTCTGAAGCCAAAACTGCTTGTGTGATTACAGACAGATCGATGCCTTGCGGTGTCTCCAGCCAGCTCACCCTGCTGGCACAGGAAATGATGCGATCCATGCAGCTCTGACATTGACAGGCCCCAGGGAGGCAACAGCTTCACTTACTAGAAAAATGCTCTCCATTAGCTCAGCCGGGTGGCTCTGCCCTGTCATTGTTATGCTAGCAAGTCAGTGACATTTGTGTTGCACGGACGGCAAATGCCTTTCTAATCATCTGCGAGCGGCGCAATTTGAATTCTCATCAATTTTGATGGACAGCTCCTGAAGAATTATCATGAGGAAAACGAAATTTTCCCTGACCCTAAATGCCACGGCTGCTGCCCCTCCCCGCCGGTGTCCCACGGTGCTGGTGACAGAAGCTGCAGACGCTCATGCCGCGTCTCCCTTCAGGCGGCTGCCCTTTAGCTGCTGTGTTACTGTTTGGAGGTTGAATCTCATGACTTTTCTCATAGTTTGTGGAGAGCCCTGATGATAGGCCGCGTCCTCTTGCAGAGTTCAACAACAGACCCTCTGCTCAGGAAGTGGGGCTTGTATCCATGTCAAAGAACAGCAGCACTTCAGGGCATAGGTTGTTTTGTTTTTTATGGCTGAACCAGCATCTCTTAAACCCAAGCACTTGTATTGACCCACCTCCCATTTCTCTCCCTCTCTCACTTCTATCTCCCACTGTTTCCTTGTTTGAAACAATATAGCCTGCCTGTTGTTATTGATTCCAGAAGATTGGACCCTGGTAAGTGCTCCTTCGAGTCTGGTGTTTTATTAAGCAATTGTTCCAACAGCAGATGACAGGGCTGAGGAACTTTTGGCTGGCTCTAAAAGGCCCGGTATTAAGTGTGTGTTAATTGACGGGGCAGTAAAGGAGGAGGGAATTGGCCGGACTGAGCGTCTAAGGCAAAGCAGCTGATATTTAACACTAACTCAGAACATTCCCTTACATAAGAGCTAAATAGGATTCTTTCATAATATCGGGCGGGCTCATCCTTTTATAACCATGAAAGCACATGATAAAAATTGTCATTAGTCATGATGGATAGTTGGCAGGTTTCATGCTCTCGGTTTCAAGGAGGATCTATACAAGCTCTGAACGTAGCTGGCGTTAGTGGAGCCTAACTTTATCCATTCGGCCATGCTGAGTGTATTTGCTAAAGTGTCTGTGCTGCACAGTCAGTAGCAAGCAACTGTCAGCAGTACAGGGGTAGGATTGCATGGCGGGCTGTTTTATGGAAGCCACCCGAAGTAAATGCTCCATTCATCCTGTCTGTCTGCACCGGCCTCCATTTCCTCCTCTGTCACACGCATGGTTAAGGCCAGCTTGAAGCATTTATCACAAGCCTAGAACATGGAGGGTGGGGTAGGTGTGGAGGGGGGGGGGCGATGGGTGTTTGTGTGGTGGACTTCAAGCAAAAGCAAACAGAGCCAATTTAGATTTTTGTTTCCCTCACATCAAAACATCGCAACCTCTAGGAAAAACATCAGCAGTGCACTCCCCCCCACCCCCCAGCTGCACACTGATTCAGCATCAGTCTGTTGTCTGCGTAAGTGATGACATTATTTTGACAGCTATAATGCATTGTGCATCTAATTCCATTAGCAGCGAGTGGTCATCGGCTGTTTTCTATGAATCCAGTGTGTACGTGCGTATGTGTGTGTGCGTGTGTTATTTTGGTCAAGTGAATCCCATTTGATTCCATTTACAATAACAGCATGCTCTGCTGCGGTTGCATTTCAGTAGAGAGGTAATTTGCTAATGGCATGCCCCTTATTAGAAAGCAATTATTATTAATAACCAGTGGGTGATACAAGGGCTGATTTAGTCCTTAAAACACGATGTTTTTCCTCCAGTGTGGCCAAAGAGTGTGTGTGTGCCCCGCACTGTCTTTCTCAGAGATGATTGCCAGCCCCACACCATCGCCCTCACCTCCCACTGGCCTGCTGCCAAGCAGCGACATTGTCATTATCAGTGTGCCAGAGGCTGGGTAAATGTCATTATTGTAGCTTGCGGATTCCTCCAGGGAATCAGCAGCTACCCGTTTAATTTCTCTAACAGCCTGGGAAATATTTGTTGCATCACCAGCCCGGTTCATGGCAAACATCTATCGCTGCTATGCAATTAACGACATAGATCATTTACATAGTCACAGAACTCATTTTCATAATGTTCCCTTTATTATCAGAGGAAGAAATTAACCCAGGAATTTATTTACACACCCACTGCAAATGGTAACAGTGTGCTAATTGGCTGTTAGATGATTAATAAGCTTATAGCACATGCTAATGAATGGTGCACTCACAGTTTCAGAGGTGCTCAGGCACTGTGCTTGTGTTTTGGTAGCTTAATTAGACAGATAATTATGTACTTGTTGCTTTCACTTTCAAGCAAATGCCATCAAACATTTAAAAAGGTTAAACTGGCTCACGGCGCTTTGCTTGTCCTGGTTTTCCTAAATTCTACTTTGCCATAAATGACCACATCACATACAGGGCGTGGATTTCTACTATGGAATTGGGAGAAAGTATAAAGCATCATTATGCTTGAATGAGTATAAAGTAAAGAAAAAATAATGATTAAATGTCCTCATGAATGCATAATGCTACACTCCCTAAAAGCAACCCTTTCATTTCACCATGAACCATTTCTGCTTCTAGGTGCTAACAAGTGGAGACTTAGCAAAAATCACTGACTTTTCTTATCCCTTAACTTTTATTTTTCCTCAGTAATACACAGATTACTCATTATCTATTATGCTGGTTTACATTAAAGATTTTGTCTAGTAATAAATGCTGCCTCACTTCTTTTGGCAGAATCAAAGGCAAGACATTTTCTGATGAGAGGCTGGATTTTGTCTTGTTTTACTGCATAATACTGTCAAACAACTATGTTGAACATGTTTTTTGCTCGCCTTTTTACGAAAAGACCAATTTTTTAAAAGCAGTGTTTTCTCAAAACATAAGACAGCACTTTGTAGATAATTGCTGCAGTTTGCATTTTTCCTTATGCAAGATCAAATCTGAGTCTTTACAGGGAATTCACTTTTGTTCTGTCTGCTCTGTGTTGAATAAAAGTCAGTGGTTGTCTGTGGTGGTGAATCCTCTGGGATAGCTGGCAATGAATATTTGATGTAAATCCTCCTTTTTTATCACTGACACAGCTCAGAGCAGAGATCTTCATTGATCTAGTGTTATAATCACAGATTAAAAGAACCGTCCCCACACAGCTCCCTGATTATTGCTCTGTTTATATGCTGTGTTCATGACCGAGTCAAATCCACATGCAGGCACTGAAGAGTCTCCTGTCTTTAATGTGGCCCCCACTGGCTATTGCGAACACCAAGTCTATGGATCTGTTTCAGCTCATTAGCTTCCAAACTTGGCCTGAATCTAACATGTTGTGCTTAAAAACCGAATCTGCCGAGATGAAGGAAGGAAGAACAAGAAACCACATTCAGTGGATTGTTTCTTGTGGATTTTCATAATGTTATTTTTTTTCTTTCATTTGTTTCAGTGCAAAAAGAAAACTTTTATTTTCCACAAACAAGGTTCATTTGTGGGAACGTTTCCCGCATCGAATTTCAGATGCATTAGATTGCACACGTTTTCCGCTTTCTCTGTTAGATTAGCATTTAACCTGCACCTTGTGTTTTACTGCAATGCCGATCCTGAGTGCTGATTGAAGACACTAATATACTGCCTCATCCCTTCTGCGAAGACGGATGAATCCCTCAACCGCAAGCCAATGGTATTTCAATAGGCTCTTGGCCTCTTGTCAAACCTCCATTTGTGAGTTTAAATGATTGGTGAATTTCATCTTAATTATAACAAAGTTGAGCCAAGCCCAGAGTTCATACTCATCTTGTTCTGTTTGCCAATTATGGATGTGGCTCGCTACACGGTGGCTTCCACCTCTCATTTCTCAAACCCACATCATCCCCGGAGCACAGAAGATTGGTACGTGCCCGGCGTCCTGCTGCTGTGCTCAAAATGAAACAGATGAGATTACTCTGTGTGCATGAAGATGATTTCACCTAATATCAACTATGAGCCTGCGCCATGCATACTAATCATATGGATGTGCTCTTTCATATGAACTAGCTCTCACCTTCATTAGAGTATAAAATGAAACATACTTTTTCACATGATTGATATTCCGGGGAAATGAAAGACTTCTAAGACTGATAACTGTGACAAAGCCACACTCGCTATCGTCTGCTGGGTTCTGTCAACGCTGAAAAATAAGTTCACTAAAGAGCACATTATCATGTGAGAAATCAGGTCAGAGTGGTATTTTTGCTTGCGTTCAGTTGTCGTAAGAGGGACTATTTATTTGTGTGTTCCCCATATCAGATTAAATTTGCTTTCTTCATGCATGTGCTAAAGATAATCTGTTCCAGTGCTCAGAGTTATGATTATCCTGGTGGCAAGGACAGAAAAGCAGACTGGCAATTGCAGCCCCAAGTAATTAAATTAGTCCTGAATGGCTAATTGGATCAATTTAGAAGGCAGACACTGTCAAGGATAAGAGTAATCATCTATGCAGGAGCAATCTTTTATTGCTCAGGCACGTCTTGTAGAAAGACAAGGTGTGATCCAAAAGGTTAATGTAATTACTGTCCAATTCTCTCACTCACTGTGCACAATAATGCTAATTAATCTAAGATCTCTGGACTATAATGAAGCACGACAACGCTGGTAACGCTGATTATAGTTTTAAGGACATGACTGAATATTCTCTATTATTTCTTCATCGCAGGCTCAGCGATGATGCTGCAATTAGCCCACTCATTTCTCACACTTTTACAAGACTCTTGGCTTCAAAGCCTATGATCTGCTGCAGACTGAGTGTATTTTGCTCTCACCTGTGTGCCGTTTTAGTATGATAGTCATGTATTCCAGCCCAATAAAGAAGTGATTTACATTTTATCCAAGGCAAGCTCTCCCAGCTCAGTGAAGTGTAAAGCAATGTAATGAGAGAGAGACTTGGCTTATGAACAGCGCATTCATATTCATTAGCAGCAGACATTAACATATGATGCCCGTGACAGATCTGTGATGCATGTTTTATGAATGCAGTTAATGGCACGCTGACAGCACGGCAGGCCATAAAGGGCCAGAGCAATCCACCAAATGAAAGCCACAGAGCAGTGGGACGATTATTGATTCTCCCCTGTGTCCTATTGATCTCTGACGTTTTCATCTGGCACAGAGCTGCTAATCTGCTGTGTATCAGAGAGACACCCACAGTGCAGCCCATTGACTCTGCTATCAATAGCCACAAAGCTGGATATCATTAAATCCTCATCACTTTGTTTCCCCCGGCCAGCCGCCACAGACGACTAAGCACTCTGCGTGACCTCTGAACAACCACTGTCCACTGGCTTGTTTATGGCTTCAGCTTCTGGTGCCTGACATTTACCGCCTCTCTTTTAATAGGCCAGTGTAACGGCTTTGCTGTACACAGAACCGATATTGACCACTGCCTCCAAGTGTGTGACTGAGCATGGTTTTATTCTATCACTTGAGCGCATACTATGGGTCACCCACCGGCAATACAGAATGCTACTCTCCTCTTGTCAGGAAATAAGATCTATATGTGGTGAGGCCGATGTTGAAAATAGGTTTTAGACTCATCAAGAACTAGTTGGCAGACGTTAGAGTCGATTTACACGTTTATACCCATTCACTGTACAAGCTTTGACAGCAGTAGAATCAGCTACATTTCAGCTACACAGGCCAGGAGAAGGCATCATAATGGGTACACCCATCTTTTACATAAGCAGATAAGACTGATGCATCCGATGTGACATCACACAACGGTTTGAGGATAACAGATTTAAGACCTTGGGGTTGTCATTTTACTGTGGCCATCCTGTGTTTTTAGGGCCAGAAATGTTGTGCAAGCAGTGGATGTGACTGAGAACCCAAAACCACCACAAGCATCTATATTGCAGCTGTTCCAGCCAATCAAAATGACCTTGCAGTTTATTATGCATTACTTTAGGGCTTAATGCAAGTTAAATGAGTGAATAATACTGAAAAATTCATCTCCTCCACGCTTGGTATGAGGGAAACAAATTAATTGTAGAAACCAAAGAAATTCTTTCTACTAGACTGGACGCATACAGTATTTATTTATTTTTGTTAAGTTGAGCAATTTCGGCTTTGCTTTCAGAGCCTGCCTCAAGTGGGTAGTCAAAGAACTGCAGGTTTGTTTTTTAACAACAGTATTGAAAGATGGATGCATTTACAACTTCCTAATAACTTCTTTACTATAATGAACCATCCTAGCAGTGACATATTTTACTACAGCACTGTCCATGCTACACCATACTACAGTGTGTAAACAGAATTGTGTTTCTAGAAACATAAAAAGGCAGCATGAAAATTGTTAAAATTACATATAATCAGGTTTTCTTGAGGCATAAAAAAAGCGCATTCACAGGTGAGTTTAGTGCTTAAAACTAACCAAAACATTCCAGTGATTTAAAATCACTTGTATTTGTTGTTTTGCTATTTGTTTTCGATCAGTTACTGGTCGTTGTGCAGGAGTCTCCATGAGAAAATAAGCATAATGATTACTGCGAGCAGATGCTCCAGCATTATAAAATTAATCATGTTGATTAATGAAGTAGCGCTTTGGCTACCAAGACATAGAGGAAAATTATTCCTCTTCTTGCTGGTTTCCGACGATTGTGTTAAATCTTAGGTGGGTGAATGAGAATATACTCATCACTCTTTTCAAGCTTTAGGGTGAGAGGGACGTGAGAGCGGGCCAAGAAAGGACAAAAACAGGGCAGCATTCAAAGTACAGGAGGAGACACTCTCCTCCAGAGCGTGGGACAAGGACGGGTGACATGGGGATCGATGATGCTTAAGGTGTGGGGGTGACAAGGACAGGTGCAAGGGAGCTCCCTACCACGGTCCATTAGAGACAGAGTCTTGCTGCTGAGAGCAGACAGCATGATAAACAGCTTCAGCTCTGATAATACTCCAGCTGATCAATAGCCTGTCCACCCGCCCTCCCTGAGGGACAAGCAGGAGTAGCAGCCATGACAGCTGACCCTCAGGTCACATGTCTGAGTACGTTTCCGCGTGTGCATGTGTATGTGTCGAGTCCGATCCTAACATGTGCTACACAAAGGAGGTGGATGGTGAACTGAGAAAACTATCACCGAATCAGATGGAGCATCACATTGCCCTCTTGACCTTTCAGCCTAACCTTATCTTTATAGTGTAATAGAATCATCCAAGCATATCCAATTAGCATCTGCACGTCCTTCACTTAAGCTCTAATGGTTTATTCATGGTAGTATATAGTAGACATTTTCACATCCTGGCCAGTCATTATCACAGAGAGTACTTTGTTCCACCTGCTTTTGTCCAGTGCTTCTCCTCCCTGCGGGGAATTTTAAACAGTAAAGGGCAGACGGACAGACAATTGATACAAAAGTGTATTAGAATTCGAACAAAACTGGTTTTCAAGGTAATTAGACGTTTGTAAAAAAAAACATTTATCAGTAACTATTTGTAAAATAGATTATTCATAAGTAAAATTACAGTCACAGTTTCTTTCTGTTTCTTTTTTTGTTTGGAGTCAGACACAGGTGGAAAGGTGAACTTAACACTTTGGACTAACATTTAAAAACACATTATGAACAAAATCCAAAACTATCATTAT
>JBBDHI010000010.1:18126882-18159377 GCA_037177115.1 Craterocephalus stercusmuscarum | reverse complement strand
ATGAACAAAATCCAAAACTATCATTATATCATCATTATAATGTTTTCATAATGATGCAGTTATGAGTAGCTATTAAAATTTATACTCAAGGTACACAATTGAAATGTAGAAGTACTAATGACAATATAAAGATTAAGGTGTATTAAGGATGTATGTGTGTGTGTGTGATCCAACACACACACATATACAGCAGTGATAGATCTGACTTCTTGGTGTAAGTTTACAACTTCCACGGTACCAGAGTATTTTGGACCAGGGGGATCCAAATCAAGCTGGCCTGAAGCTGACACTGATCTTATTGTAATATGTGAAATCAGCTTGACTTCTTAACTCTGCGTTATGCAGTGGATGCAAAGTTGTGGTAAAATCGCATGCTTGCACTAGTTTGGTGGCCCAACTTAGATGCGATTTACTTTTCATATTAATCCAGATTTTGAGCCAAAACATTTTATTTTCAACCCCAGATTTCTTGCAACTATTCAAGCATCTTTGGCACTTAAACCCAACCAAGTAGATTTATGCCTAAAACCCAAGCAGTCAGATGAAACTGTGAAAGTTTCCTTGCTAAAAATCTAACATCACCATCTGCCCCCGACATTAAAGAGCTCAATTTATGTGTTTTTATAACATGACTGAGTAAGGAAAACAGTACAACTACTGTTACCTCTGAATGTGTCGACAAACCAGTGTGTGATTTTAAGATTCAACCTCATTTAAAGTGTCACTGAAATTTAAGTTATAAAAAAATATATATAAATGGCCTGATCAGTACACGTACACTAGCACAAGTCTGAGGGTTCAGAAACTGAACCAGGTTTATGTCTTACCTGAATCGACCTCTTCCCTAACAGCCAATTGTTAAAACAAATGCCATTAAATGATCCCAATGAAATGATCTCTAGCCTGACCTGGCAACCTTACCAGGCTTAAGTTTGCTGGCACTTTGCCTCAATCATCCATCCTCAGCTGGTTACTTTGATCCATGAAGGTAAATAAAACAAATTTTTTCAGTTTGCCAAAATGGAAGAGGAGCGTAACATGTTGTGTCAAGTAAGAAATGCCTGAATTCTCCTGTTTTTAGGAGAAAAGTAAGTATATATAAAGATAAAGAACAGGAAGTGGTAGCGTTTGAGCAAACAGCTGCAGTTTGCATCACTATGTGGATGTGAATAAACAACATGATACAACACACACACATACATACACACACAAATACAAACTGTAGTGTTGTCACTCACTGACTCGAGGCTGCACGTACGCTCTGAAGTCCTTTCTTCTCAACATGCTTGTGTTATCACACAGCTACAGTTGTGGCTTCAATAGCGGTGAGACATCCTGACTTGGAAAGTGAGACTCCATATCTTAAGCAACCCCACAAGCCATAAACCACAGGCAGCAGCTTCTGCAGCCCAGCTTGCTGTGACTTCAAACACTAACAAGCTGGAATAACATTTTGCTTGGGGTGGCTTCCCTTGACGGCTTCCAGCTGCTGGAAAGCTGATGGAAGAAAGACAAGAATTATTACAGGCCTTGTCGCATTTGAATAAAACCTAACCACATCATATAGAAACTGTGGGATCACAGAATGTGTCGCTGCTGTTTCTTTCTCTGTAGATCAGCTCAAGATCGGGGATGGAATCAATCCGCTGGAAAATCAATGTCCATGTCTGGGCTTGGTCCCTGCTGTCAGTGGCTTTTGAAAGATGCACATGGATTTAAAATGACACCTTATGTTGACTGTGAATTGCTCTAAAAGCTGCTTTGATTTTTAAATGACGCTACGAGACCAGAGTGAAATGCTTCAGTGTCACCGTGAAGAACCGAGGGAATAAAGCAGCAGAAGTGCATCTTCACACCGTGAGATAAACCTTCATTCAAAAGACTTTCTGCTCTCATGGTTTGTTAAGATCTGTTTCACTCTGTGAAGGGCGTCATGCTATTTCACAACAGGAAATATACGGTGATGATGAACCAACAATCTGGCCCAAAAACATCCTCTCTGTAGGAGCCCGGAAGAAGATGCTCACATAGAATGACAAACTCCATATGTGTAAAAATAAGTATAAAAATGAATTATATTGAACCAGCCGCTAATGAATGAAGAGTAAAAAAGTAGCAGCAACATTTTCCCTGAATCAACATGTCTCAACAGACTGCACTGGTCACAAGTCACGATGTTTCTTCATAACTGTAAAATGAGGAAATGAAAATGCAAGTGAGCAAAGTGGTTTCACAGAAAAACAAGAAATGGGTGGAAAGCGTATTGCAAGATTTTCACTTACAATAGGGGTTTGTGAGCTGTCAGCCACACTGCGTTTAAAAGGTCAAGTAGTCTGTATGTGTGTTCTGTGTCTATACTTGGTAAGACATCAGCTCTGCTCGGCGGCAAACGCTCCAGCAGAACAAATGTATCGCAGATGCTGCAACAGAAAAGCTGTTCGGGTCTGGGGGACGACATGACACTAAACCTTCCTCCATCTTGCCATATTGTTTTTCTATCACGGTTTTGCCTCCTCTCATCTCAACACTAGCGCGTAAAATCACCAGTGAGGTGGATAGAATTACATGGGGGGGGGTGTAGCTGCACGAATACTTTAAACAACGCTCGCCTTGATTTTAATTAAACTATAATTGGGTGGTTTCTTTAAAACAAAACAAAATGGGAAGATGGTTAGAAGATATGTGCCGTTTATTCTCCCGAGGAACGGACGTGAGAGGACGACGGGACCACCCACCATGACATGAAAATGAGGCAGGCAGGCTGCGGTCACAAAGCAACTAGCCTTCCCCAACCAGATAAATCTCTGCTTTCATGAACCACATGAGAGGGGCCTACATCTGCAGAACATTTCAGCTGACATTTGGACTTAGTGCAGCTTACAATTTAGACATCAGAGAGCTGTGAAGACGTGGAAATTAGGGATTTGGGTTTGCATGATGGAAAGTTGTGTGGTTACAAAAACAGGATGAGTGAGGGGTGGTTATTCATCGGAGCTGGGAGGATTAAACAAAACACCTGTCTTTCTGTATTTCCTCTGTCTGTCTGTCTGTTTACAGTGCAACATTATTTAGCAGCCCCGGAAAACAAAACACCATGTATGGTTTTAAACAGAGCTTGTCAATAAACACGCATCTAGAGTGTTGCCGGTGGTGAATCATCTTCCATATGTCTTCCAGACAGGCTAAATGAAGTTAAGAAATGGAAGCTGATATACTTGGGGAGGGGAGGGTCTCCTCTTTTCACATTGTTTTGATTTATAACTGCAGGTCAGACTGCATCGCACTAAAAATAACAAAGGAGCAGAGGCAGCGCTCGCGGCTATGTGATTGTATTGATTTTGATAGCTGGTCGTAGTGTTTGTATGGCTTGGGGCGGATTTTATCGAGAGCAGTAAAATAACAAAGGAGATGGGCTGGAAGTTCTCTATGTATACCAATCAGAATTTATAAATTGCTCCATTACCTTTATTTCCCTTGGTTACTCTGGGAACATTAGCAATCATTCTCTCATGGGCTTGGCTCATAAAACTAATAATCTGGTGATTTAGTGCCTCGTGGCACAGTGCACCCAGTCTAGCCCTTTCTAATCCATTCATCTTGCCACCTATTAGTTTTAGTTTGGAGGGACAAATTGCCTTTCCAAGAGAAAATAGGTCAATAGGTGTCCTCTATTAGAAATTGCTAACAATGTAACTGTTTTTTTTCCTCTGTGCATGTGTTTGGTAGAGTAGTGAGGCTGATTATCATTCTATTTGCATACTGGGAGGTTGCTTCAATTATCTTTCCTGGGCTGCATGACAAATTACAAATAACCAAGGTTATATATGCAATACTTAATTTATTCTGCATTGGCTTTTCTGCGAGTGTGTGCGTATGGAGTGTGCATGTTTGTGGGTGTATATGCATACAGCTGAGTCTGCTGCAAAATGAAGTCAGCATCGTTCTTATTCTGTTGGTGTGTGATCTTGAAGACAGATGTCAGTGCTGGGAGCTGAGAGGACTTCTGCTGCATGGTGGCTCTGTCCCACCGTCCCATTAGCGGCTCCCCAGGGAGAGAAAGATCTGGAATCTGGGGAGACAGAAGCTGATTAGCTCACAAATCTCTACCCTCGGGACCGAGGCAAAACAGTGACTTCATCACTCTGAGACTTTCTGCCCTGCGATCTGGCTGACGGTGCAGTTCAGTAAGCGTCGCTCTCACTTGATATGAGTTGGCAGCAGACTGCAGCACAACACAGTCCACCCAAAACTGCCAGGGTCATTCAGCGTCTAGACCCTTTAGTGTGTTTGTCATTTCAGTGACTTAATCTGTTTAATTTGTCTGTGAAGCAGCTAAGTTTATTTTATCAAGAAAGCCAAACATTTAAGTCTTAGTTAGAACAGCAGATACAGGATGCGCCTGTTTGAACGGGAGTAATGCATGGGATTTCGTTTCGCCGTTGTCAAAAGACAAATCCTACTCAGTGGCTGCCACTGGCTGTGAGGTAGTTATTTGTGAGGCCCAGTGTGTAGCTGGGTCTGTAATAAGTCCTGTGGATCCCTCAGAGGCCTGTGGTCACACAGCTGGCCCCGTCCGGCCAACCGCTGCAACCTCGCCACTTCCCCTCCCTGGGTGGGATGACAGTCGCAGGCAGCAGGGAGAGAAACAGGGGCGATGGCCTTCTGCTGCTCGCTCCCCAGATGTGGCCTGCCTGTCTGACTGTGTGGCTGGAATGTGCTGTACATACAGTATATGGATAGAGAGTCTTTTAGGTAAACAGAGGCTGTATTTAGGTATCCTAAAATGAACCTTTCCCAGTCACATGCCATCTTTGTAGCCTGTGCCCCACAGAGGGCCTGCATGTCAGCTGGTCAGGGCGCACACCTCCACACAGCTGCACTGCAGACATTTATCAGAAGCGAGGCGCCCTGTCCACTAATATCACTTTAACTGCACGGTGTGTGCAGATGACAGTGAAAACAAATGCTAAGGGGGTGAGCTATCAGACTAAATAGAGGTTGACAGTTTTAATTCCACTTCCTGTGGGGACGTACTTTAACTGGCTGTGAGGAGCCGTGTCCCACAGTACACCCCAGTCCTGCTTTGTTAGTCCATAAAGGGTGGAGGGGATGCATTTGTCACATGAGGGGAGTCATCACGGTCCCCCGGCGGCCAGCCTCTGTCCCCTGCAGACTCTGCTGATGTAATCTGCCAGACTAAAACTTACATTTACACAGGATGCACAGATGAGATAAGAGGCCCCAAGGCCAGCTTATCTGCTGCTATCAGAGGAGAGGAGCCAAGCCAACTTTCTTTCTCCTTCTCCCCCGGTGTCCTACAGCCCTGTTGCTCTGTCAGACTGCAGCAGATTTGTGTAATGACATCAGAGGGAGACTGAGGCCTGGCGACAGTGGCCTAGAGGCGCCCGAATCATAAACCTAATTGGTGGCTGTCGCAAGTTAACTACATAGCAAATTTCCACATTTTCCCTGTGCCGCTTTATTATTTGAACGCTTGTGAGCTGGGAATAGCTGTCTTAAACAACTTGTGTCATTTGTAAGCAGTTTCTGGAGTTTTTATGAAGAAGTATTTAAGACTTTTTAGATATTTCAATACAGAAATGTTGCTACACCTTTATTTCTCAATTATTATGACTCACGGTCTTTACTCGGCTTGTTGCAGGATTCAATTTACCTTGGGTTGTTAGTAATTTTTAGGGAAGAAATGTTACAAGGGCATAAAAAGGGAAATGTTGTGCACACTTATGAAGAATCTTTGGTTTCTTTGCCTGAGGAGCCATTATAACGATGTGTAGGCTGTCCTGGTTACACAGGCACAGTCATTTCATGCAGCCAGAGTACCTCTGCCGGAGGCACCCACTCCACCGCAACGTTCAAAAATACTGCGTTCGGCCCAGCACGTCAGCTTGCTCCTCAGGCCAGGCTTAAGCAGCCTCCCGACCTCAAAGCAAGGGGTCAGTGTGGAGGAAAAACATCACACAAGAGCCACAATTGCAGCCCTCAAACATGAAAAGTCTCTTTTTATTTTTGACAGGCTTCCCACTTGTAATGGCCGGGTCTACGTGCTGCATAAACAAACTGTGAGGCTTGGTCTGCACAGGCAGCCAGCAGCAGCGGCTTCAGTGGTGAGCTGGATTACAGGCTGCGATGGAGCTGTGGTTAGGATGGCACACACAGAGCTCGACTCAACTCTGTGACAGTCAATCGAGCTCTCGCCCATTTTTTAACAGCTCGGTGGTGAATGCCACATTTCCAGATGTCAGAGCTGTGGCTTCTGGACTAGCCAGTCATCACTGTAGGTTCGCTTGGGTGTAACATATTTCCTGCAAATGCTTTTTAACATAAACCAAGATTGTATAGATATTTGAGATGTGTAGAGTGGTGTTTTAATCTTATACCACAGACCCTCACACCAGCCTTCTCATGTAGGACTAGATGTTTGCTAAGAAAGAAGCCTCTGTTTTCTTAGTTCACTGTGAAAGAGGATTTGAATTGTCCTGTGAAAGCTGGACCCTGCGGTTTTCTGCACGCAATGAACTGATATCATAAAAGGACATAGCTCAAGCTCTATACAATTGCTGCTGCCAGTGATTGCTCCACCCATTTCTGCAGCAGCACCTCCTTTTTCCAACACTGTTAATGACAGCAAGCTTAATTAGTGCCAGCAGATCCCCCCACTAACTGTAACTTCATTAGTGGTTGTCAACAGGCCAAGCAACACTGCACATAAACAGAGCTCATTATGCGTCTGCTCTATCTTTTGTCTCCTCTCTGCTCCAGAACCTTATGCTATTTATCTCGATATTACTCTCTCTACATATACATAAATAAATCTTGAGCCATAATGAGGGTCCTCCAGATGGAATGAATAGGAAACAGAAAGGTCATTTTTCACTCCCTGCACAGAGTGTAAAGATGTGAAAGTAAGCCCAGACTCCGGCTTCTGTTTCCAGTTAATGGCGAAACAGCTGAGAAGTGTTTCCATGTACAAACTGGCAGTTATTGGCCAAAAAATAAAGGTGATGGTTAATATCAGCCTACTTATAATCACAAAGCGGTTAATAGAGTTTAATCAGAAAAAATGATAGACACCATGTAAAAATCTATCTCATACTGGTTAATTCTCTAACTCAAAAGTAAATCATGACAGATCAAATGTATTAGTTCATCCCTGTGCTAACCATGATGGCAGGATCAATATTGAAATGAAAGACCTGCAGTTGTGTACAGTGGTGTAGTGGTCCCTGGAGAAATGGGTATACTGCATTTTTTTGTACATTTAACCTGAAGCTCAAACCTATTTTGTTCGAAATTGCATACTTTTGATAAAATTTGTATATCTCTGCAACCACAAGGTCTATTTGATACTCTTTGTGTTATTTTGAAGGAAACACTAGTGAGATTCTTCCTGATGTATTATGAATCTGGTAATGAGTAAACAAAGATGGAACAGCAAAAATACAAGTCTTGCCTAAAAAAATTCACTTTCAGGATCAGTAAATCTTTGAAATTGTGCTCCAGGGGCTAAAAAACAGTGATAGCTCAGTATGTCCCCATTTTTGGGGACTTTGGGGTTCAACAGTTTTAGAAACATGTTACATGTAAGATGAGTCTACTTACCATTCCCCAAAAATTAATCAGCAGCCTAGTATTTGAACATCACATGATTTCTGATACATGATCCCAAGGTCCCAAGACTTTATGTTAATGTGGCCCCTGCAGTAACAAAAAGTAATTTCCCTGCATTTGACGTCTTCATCTGAAATTGTAACTGAAGTTGGTGGAGGACAGAGGGTGTTGGCCTGTCGTTCACAGCACTGGTGTAATATTTCTAACGTCAGCTAAGAAGCTAGTTGATGTTCGCCTAACTCTGCCTCCGATTGACTCACCGGTCCTCCTGCCTCATTTAAAGTTACCAGTTTAACCAGTGAAGACAGTCAGAACTAGCCAATTAGAGGCAGAGTAGGCTGGGTCATGACTTCACTATCCTTGAGTGAAAAAATATTCCTCCCTTACAGCTGTTTTTTAACAGTGCAGGTGTGAGATGCACCAGTAAATCCAGCCTACGAACATGGAGAAGAGACTGATGGAGCAAGCTTTTATCGCTTCTCTCTTTTGGGGGGGTGAGCAGGGTGTTTGACATGTAAACGTAATCCTTTGCTTGGTCAATTATCTTCCATCCTTCTACTATTTGGCTGTCACTGAGCTGCATTTCAGCACCGTTAGGCCGCTGATAGAGAGATAACCTCCACCCTTGTTAGAGTCCTGACAAATGGGGCTTGTCTGTCCAAGGTTCTGAAACCTCCCTAATCAAAAAATCTCTTGGAGTGAGCCAGTGGATTCTGCAGGGGTGAGTGCCATCAAATCCTTTCATGTACTCCGGCTAAAGGGAGAGAGCGAGAAGAGGAGACAGCGTTAGCAGGTACACTGTGCTCTTTGTTTACCCTTTCTCTTACCAATCTGGTGCACAGATGGCCAACAATTATTTCTCTGTGTGCGCACTGCCGCTGGCGAGCCACCAGCTTTTCAGATTGGTGTAATCCTTTATTATTTATGATTGTCTGGGATTTTTGGATCAAGATTGAACCCAAGCTGTTGAACAACCGAGACGAGCAGGAGGGGCAGGGGAGAAACGCAAAGCAAACAAAGAGAGTGGAAACTGAAAAGTCAGGGCACCAGTAATGAAGATGTGATGCTCACTGTTAGTAGAACTGCTCCTGAATCCTGCACACTTTAATCCCATTAACACTGACTAAAATATACCATTTGTTTTAAGCCTGCCAGTGGTGGTGTTTATGCTAATAGCTTGGCTGCTCCAGGCGATTTCAGAAGACTTTTGGAGGGCACCGGCTAATAATTAGATTTAATAAGGAAGTCAATTTCTATCCTCATTTGAAATAAAAATAAGAGGCTTAGTCTCTCATAGGACAAGCTTTAATTTGTTGATTTGGTCTTGCCTCTCTCTTAGGGCTTCTGTCTCCATAGGTCTTTAACCCTTTTGTTTCCTTGTTTAAGGGACAAACCAGGTATAAACAGACAGACGGGGGAAGAACTGCAGCAAGTCTAAATTTCACACAGAACTGACTTTACAATGTGAAACATCCGGAAACTATTACATTTTAGTTCTATTGCATTACATTTCTTCTATGTTTGAATGGCTTGATGTATGTAATGGATTTTAAGTAGTGGAGAAATGGGTTGGTTGTCACAGAGGCTATATCTTCACCACCAGAAGGTGCAATTTAAATAAACTGGTGCTAAAATTTCCAAAAGAGTGTTCCCTCATTAGCTCAGAGTTTATTTCAGCATTTTGACCTTTGAAACACATGTGTGATAACACATGTATGACAACCAACCCTATTGTTTTTTCTAATGCGATTTTATTTCCATTTTGTAAGTTTAGGTAGGACACTTGTTAGTTTATAGCATAGATGACATTGCAGCCTCAAAATATGGTTGTCTGTACTGTAATATGATACTGAATGTATAAAATTAAAAGATTTCATTAAAATAGATATATTTTTAGATGCCTCCTTTTACATTTTTTGCTCATTGAAGTAATATTGGGACAACCAATGGGGATGGTTGTCACTAATGCAAAATTTGCATTTTATGCTCAATATCTTGAAAACAGATTTATCCTGAGGAGTGTGAGGTCACTCTTTTCTGACCTGAAACTATAGACTCTCATTACACATTGAAACTAAGTCTACAGAGCATAACCGTTTTATAAATCAAATTAAAGTAAAAAGTGTGACAATCAACCCCGTTCTCCAATAAGATTTGAATTTTCCCTCCATCCCTCCAGCACTGAGGCCGATACGTAGACAGACAAGCTGCACAGGTGCTGCTGCTCTGACCCGTCTCATCCTGCAAAGCTCATCATCCTGACTGCTGGGTGCAGCTCTGCCAGGCTCATGAGCGGGGGTTCAAGCTGGAGGGCCTCTCTGATCTGCTGTCAGACAGCAGCCTCACTCTTCCCTGCCTTGATAACTTCCTCAGCTCTCCATTATTCTTCCCTACCCAGTCAAGCTTTCTTACCATTCTCTATTCCCTCACCCCGTCTCTTTTTTTTTCTCAGCATAATAATGGAATCAAGCACCCCTCCAGAGCGAGCAGCATTGCCGGCCTCTGGTGAAAGAATCATTTTATGCGGGCATGTGTCAGTCAGCAGGTATAGGAACACTTGTGGAGTCAATTTGGTATGGAGGAGTGGAGCTATAATACTATGTGCCAGGGAATATAAAATGCTCCTCAGTGAGGCAGAAGTGGTGAAACACTGTATATGATCACAGTGGTTGTGGTCTCATAAGGATATTTCTAAGACACTATTCAGCTCACATTTTCATTATGGAGCTTGTTAAAGCAGACTGCTCACTATTGGTCGGCTCTGCGAAGGTGCTTCACATTTCTCGCTGACGAGGTTTTGCCTCACCTACATCGTTGTTTGATGTTAGCGAACATAACCCTCGGCCTCATGAGACATTTAGCTAAACAATTCAGAGCCTCTGACCAGAGTGGAAACAGCACTTTTCCCGCTGTTACCGTGACAACAAATTTTCTTTCAAGACAGTCATGTGAAGTCATTCCCATGCCATGTGAATGTAATCATGAACCATAACTGAATTTGGGCCCAAAAGAATCTTTTTAATCACATTAGGCATTTAGCAAACTGGATTATGGTAACAGAATCTTTGTTGTGCAACTCAAGGTCCTCTCAATCGACCGGTACGGCTCGATCCTCAGACCAGTTTAATGTCCTTGGATCTTTTCACGGCGCAGAATGTGTGCACAGAAATGAAGCACAACCAGAAGCAGATTGTTAGACGGGAATAATTCAATACTGCCTGCAACCAGCTCTAATCTGTAGTTTGTTATGACGATAGATATGATGCAGTTACAATTTTCCAGAGTTGAGGATCGGTCGAGGAAACTAGCGCTTACACCTTCGGTTCTGAATCTTCAGTGTACAGAGAAGCAGGAGTGAAAACAGTTTACAAAGGCTGCTGTCAGGCAACAGCACCTGAAAACAGCATGTCGAATTTAAACTGATAAGAATAAATCTGCTAGCTCTGGACGGTGCTCATTAGACAATTTCCCACAGTGCTAATAGAAATAAAGACAAATCCTTAGTAATTGTTTTAGGGTCTTTATTTTTCAAAAGGAAAATAAAAATCAGCCAAACCTGTATGTCATATATGACGTATCACATATAAAGGCCTAAGCATGTGAGAGGAGTCACAACACTTATATATAAAATATACAGCACTAATACTAATGGGATTTTTTTGTATTTTTATATCATTTCAAAGTTTTCTACTACGCAATGTACTTTTTAACTATCATCTGCATATGTGCTTTGTATTTTCTATATAATGTATTTATGTATTTTAGGGACTGCAGATTTAAATTAGCTCAGAACTACAATCTGCTACAAAGCATATTTTCCTATGTGATCAATAAGCACACTGTCCCTGTTCAGTAAAATTAACTAAACATCTCCCTGACAAAGGCAATGGTGACCTTTAAAGATGACCATGACCATGAAAATGGGCGGTATATTCCCACAGGGTCTGTCGTGTCATCCTGACATATGGACACATGTGCAAGCAGATCACCAAAACCTATCAAAAGAACTCATCACACTGAGTAACAAGAAGTGCTCTAATGACTCAGCACAAAGGAGATTATATCATGGCAATGCTCAAAACAATAGGTGTGATATGTGATGAATAATGTGTGAAATGGGGTGTGAGGGGTAATACCAACCAGGAGTGTAAGCAGATTCTATAAATAACTCAAAGGCTTTCTAACTTTGTGTGACCTTAGGTATGATCGAACTACATTAAAAAGAAAATCAATTTTACATTATTCTAGTGCGTTGGGTTTTGAAAATATTTGTACAAATTAAATCGATACAAGGACATATGTAATATTTGTTTGTTTACTATCATTTTCACTATTTAAGTATAGATTATAAGACAATTTGTGAGCATTTTTCTGTTTGCTCACAAATTGTGAATAGTGGTGGACACACAATAACAACATGGGAAAATGACTGCGTTACATATGGCAACAAGCCTGTGAGGGGGAAGGGGAGTTCAAGTGTCCGCTGCCAGCTCCGTGCTGCAAAGTGTTACTGATTGAGCATGAGGCGTTTCATTTGAGGCTTTCCTGTGTTTTAGCTCCAGTTTGTTTCTGCATGAGCTCACATTTAACTGCATTAAAAGCACTGACTACTTCAGTCAACACACCGATCTGAAGCACTGATTCATGACTGAACATTAATCGGAGGAAGACAAAGTTGTGATTTCCGCTAAGACGAATGATTAGCAAATGTTGCTAATTGTTTAAGAGCATTGTTGTCACTTCTGTCACTTCACTGTTTTTAATTACTATGTGGGTTTCTGGGTGTAAACAATGCACTGGCAAGTCAATCAGCTAGTTTCATGATAGTGTGACAGCAAAAACCAAAACACATAGTTGTGGTTTGGCGGAGCTTTTCAGCATTACTTCTGTATATTTGTGAGATATTTTGATGCCACAAAATTTACATGAAATCAAGCTTTATCAAGAAAACCCTGGCAGATAACCTCCAAACACAGTTTGATAGTAATCCCATAGTATGTCTAATTTGAATGGCTTACACAGTCTAAATCTAATCAGGTGTGAAGTTGAACACTTATTTGCATACAGTCGAGGTAATTAAAAACCCTCCAACAGTTCAGTATTTTGTCATTTTGTCACAGTTTTTTTGTTGTTGTTTTTGTTTTGTTTTTTGCAAGAACAGGATTTGCGCAAACAATTTCATTGAACAGTGCAAGGGCCTCAGGGATGCATTTGATTCATCTATGTTTAGACAGTTTCAGCAAATTGGGAGGAGTGGAGAGAAAAGTGGAGCATTTTCAAGTAACTAGATAAAGTAACTTGATTTGAGTTCAGAATGTGTGTACACACATTCTGTTACAGCGCCTAATGCCGTCAAGTTGTTGTTTCCAAATGTGAAAACCCAAAGTGCAGTTCACTTTGCCTCTCACTGCTGATGAAACATTTGCACAAGGAAGGGACTTTTTCAACTTTACAGCTGCGTATGTATTATTATCATTATTACTATTATGTGAGGGTTGTTGATTGCAGGGAGTATTGATTTCTAAGTATCATTTGGCTGCACCCCCCTCAGCTGAGGGCTATTTAAAGCCCCAGATTCCTGCTAAAAGCCTCTTTTTGTTTTGCAACACTTTTCATGTCTGCATTTTTCTCTTTTGATAAGGACTCTCATCCTGTTTTCATTGATTACCGTCTGATAACTCATCCTGATAATACAGTAGAGGCAATTCATCTTTCCACCACATACTGTGGGCTCTTTGTTGCATGGAATGTGAGTGCGTGTTTTTGTACATTTCTGTCTCCTGGCTGTGAATGACGTGGCTGCAATACACAGCATGCATGTTTGTTTGTGAACGTGCGGTATGTAAGTCTGCGAATCAGCAGCACCCTTAAGTGTACTACAGCCTTTGCAGGAAACAGGGCTCCCATTTTCGGCTTTGCAAACAGGAAAGTGAGCAGGAACGAGAGAATGTGGCCAAGCCATTTATTATTTAGAAGCCACTTCAATGAGCCAATCATCTGCAAATATGCCCAATATGGGTTAATGATAAATAGTTCCGCCCAATCATTGATCTTTGCCTTGTTGTTGGGGCTGTACAGGTGTGATTTTAGATTATATACTCACTGGTTTTTCTACTAGAATACATGCATGAGTGTGACAGGGATTGCTACTTTTGAACAATATGACCCCAAGGAGATTGTTTTGTGGAAGAAGCAAAATATTTGCTCACTGGCTACATCTGAGCCATGTGGAAAGAGAGTTGCAAGCCAGTTCAAAGTGGCAGGACTCAGGACAATCCTTGCTCTGTCAAGAATTAGAGCCACCTCTGCAAATAGGCCTATGTGTAATGCCTGAGGGTGGGAGTTTCACCAAGGCTGGGGTTTCCGTGTAAATAAACAGAGTGGGGGTCTCAGTGGGCGGAGGGCCTCTTCTCCCTGGGGTTTGGCCCAGCCTTTTGTTGCCTTTAATCCAAGCACTCTCTATTGAAAAGCATGAGGGGGTGCCTGGCTGAGATTAGCCCGCCAGCTCTTGTGTGTGCTTTGAGTTTCTCACACACTGCCCCTGTACTTTTAGAAATAACACAGTTATCCCACATCCTCAAGTTGGCTGACAAGAATGACAAGTAAGACGACTGCTGGGCAATCTCAGACTTTAATATGACATAATGAACTTAGTATTCGCCCCAAAAGCTGCTGCTATGCACTGTGAAACATGGCTGGCTGTTTTTGCTCCTAAGTATCTTTATGCAGACCATACTTGTGTCATTAGTTTAAATTTGCTTTACTGGCACGACCATAATTGAGTTCAGAATCATACTGGATTACATCTTGTACATGTGTAAGGATACCACATGTCTTGCCTTTTGCTAATTCATCAGCTTTGACAATGTTTCTTACATTTAAAAACGGGGGCCTAATTAGTCAATGTCTTTATGGATGTGCTGTTGTTTTTCTTTACTTCACAGCCTTATTATCACAGCTGAAATATTACATATGCGGTGGCTTTTTTTATATCCATCAGAAATAAAAGTCTCCTTTTCGCATGTTGATTGTGGAAACACATCACCCATGTTAAAAACATATCACTAACATCATGCCTGCTGCTGGAGCAGATCGACTGGCCTTTGTAATAAAAGTAGACGGTATGCTTTTGTCTGCCTGTTACATAGGCCCATATGTAAAGAAAAACTACAGGTTGTAATGTTACAACTGTTTGCATGCTTCCTTTCTTCCTTTGTTTAATGTAGGCTCTCATTACCACGTGGTGGTAACAGATTGTTTGAACTGGAGAGAAAAGCCATTCGAAGCTAATTAAGCAGCCATTCCAGGCTCTATTCACAGGCAGAGGACCGGGGAGCACAGGCATTTGTCAGCGCTTGACCCCGCGTGGTATTGATTGACAACAGTGTGCCGTGAATGACAGGCTCGACGCCAGTTGGCCAATGGGAAGCCGCCGAGTAAGTGCAGCGCGCTGCCATTGGGCGAGAGGGCTTAAAGCTACAGAGGGGCCCCACGTGGGGCAGAGCCGAAACCTTCAAAACAAGGCGTAGAGGCAGTGCTCAGACATGGCTGATGTTCATATCACACAAAGGCAATCATCTCCTCTCCCCCCCGCTGTGCAACTATCACCCAAATGCTGATAGGTAGGCGCGCGGACGTGTTGTACAACAATCACGAGACGCCTAAACTAAAAAAATATGTGGAGTCGCTTTGCTTTGGTCAATGTCGACGATCGATTGGTCATTATTGTATCCTTCATGGTGTATGTGTGTGTGTGTTATTGAGGATTAAATTCGTTTTGTTTCTTCTTTTCCTTTTTCATATATGTGCATTTCACAGTAATATCGCCACCTTCTTCAGACGCTTACCTCCCACCTTTTCCCTTCTATGGAGATTTAAAAATCAAGAATGCTTGTACCGCGCGCCTCCTTCCCAACCTCCCCCCTGCATGGTGGTCTAACCCAAAAATTCATTAACTTTATTTCGGCAGCTAAAGGAAAGCAAGCCCCCCTAATGAAGCGCGGATGTGGAATTTGTGCTGTCTCTGTCAAATTTGGATATCATCGTCGGCACATCAATGCCTGCTGTTGTTGTCGTACACGGTGGGACGGATGGCTGATGCCTTGTGGATCCGCGGGATGATGTCATGTATCGTTGCACCCCACGTGGGGCCGTCGCTCTCCGATAGGCAGATGTGGCCATATTCCTTCCGAGTAATGCGATTGGACAGATAGGCGCTTTCACGGCAGTTCAGTCTTGCTGCCTGTGTGTGGCAACCGGGGTAAGCTGGACAACTGGGGGAAATGCGAGATTGTGGAGAGTACCATGTTACGCTTTTAAAGAACCTCTTCGAGTCGGAAGACAGATTTCGGAGGCATATTTTTCTCTCTCTCTTTTTGGGATTAACCAGCCACAGAGGCGCACATTCCACGGAGGTTCGCGGCTGAAGAATAAAGTAGTTTAATCGAGCCCGACCGCACCAAATTTCCTCCCAACTACTGCCCCAGTCTGGCTGGGTGCGTTCCGGAGAGTGAGGATGCTTGTCGAGAGCCGCGTCCACATTACGAGGGATTAAACGCTTGAATTATAGCCTCTGTGTTTTTTCTACGGGAGCAGAGGTCCGACGGAGGGTTCGGACGCACGTTCGGGTACGTATTTACCAGAGCTGTTGATTTCTTTTCCAGTTTTTTTTTGGTGGGGGGGCGTACGCTCAGCAGCGCGCAGCTTTCATGGCTCTGCGCGGAGTCAAACAGTAGGTGGAAGCCAGCTGCTGGCGGTCGTGGCCTGCCTGTAGACGTCCAGTACAGCCGGGCTTTCTGCTCCTTTGACGAACATCAAGTCAAGGTTGGATTCACAAACACTCGAATTTGACGCGAGGGTTAAAATTCAACGCAGAAAAAATGGCATCCTCGAATTTTGGTTTTTTTAAGAAATTGTGTTTACCCTACTTTGAATTCTGATTTTGTGATTTTTATTTTTTCTTATAAATCTTTGACCACCGACTGAATAAGGTCATAAAGAAGACAGTGCATGTTTAATGTTTTTTTTTCCCCCGGACGACTTGAATTACAGCGCTAACTGGGGACTATGTGGTGTTTTGACTTCTCATTAGTAAACAACGTGAACTGCATTAAGTTGTTTATTTTTACCACTGTAAGTTAAACAGCGTCATTTTCCCCCCAACACAGGATTTTCTCGACCTCCCCTGCCCCCCACTCCTTTCTACTGAGACTAGTGTGGCTGTGAGCACATTTCAACCATTTTCCCAAACGACCTGCACACTGGAGAGATAAACAAAGGATACATTTCAAGATGTATCCACAAGGCCGACATCCGGTAAGACGTGCCTCCACTATACTTTGAGCTGTTTACAGATGTATCACAAAAGAGCGATGTGTTGGTTCCTGACTGTGCTGATTCCCTCTAAAACTGCCCTGTAAAGCCTTTGCCGTCATCATATTTTCTATATGTTACAAAGTATTTATCTTAACACCAGGCTATGCTCTTAACTGAATGCAGATGGTTTTGCATGCCTGGAGATATTTACTCCCCCAAAACTGTGCTGAATATGAGGACAGGTGGTGGTTTGAATTCATCTCTGGGATGAGAATTCACATTCAGTGTGAAAGCCTATTCATGTGGTGTTATTAGCAGCTGGAGGTGTGAAGTAGATCCACCTCTTTGGTGTGGTAATGTGTTACTGCAACGGAGATATTATCCGGAAAGTAGTCTGATGTGAGAACTCAGTTGCATGGGGCACAAAGGCAGAAAATGACTAGCAGAACTTCAAATGTGTGACCGGATTTATTTGGGGGGGATATTTATTTTGCTACCTTCTTTCAGGCTCCGCATCAACCCGGCCAACCCGGCTTCAAATTCACTGTAGCGGAGTCTTGCGACAGAATAAAAGACGAATTTCAGTTCCTGCAAGCTCAGTATCACAGGTAATCTTTCCTCACCCAAGTCCAACCATCCACATTTGTTCTGTCGGCTTGTAGAAGTTACAGGTAAAATTCAGGAGATTCCAAAAATGGGAGGAAAAGACCCATTTCTATCCTGCTGTCAAGTAGAGTACGTGAGTTACTGAAGTGGTGGGGATGCTTGAAAATGACACCTTGTCTTCTATTTTAGTCTTAAGGTGGAGTATGACAAACTGGCCAATGAGAAGACAGAGATGCAGCGCCACTATGTCATGGTAAGATTATGTTACAATAGGGAGCAATTATGGTTCTAAATTGCAAGGCTTGTTGTAGATCCAGTTGGGGTGGAGTGACACAGGCTATTGTGATCACCTATGTAGTGGTTAGGGCGGGCTGGGTGTCAGGTAGAGGCCTGTGAAACCCCTCAGGGGGTTTGATGCAGCTGGTCGTTACAGAGGAGCTCTTCCTGTCAGCCAGTGGGCTGAGGCTCCATTCGAACACGCCCCTGATCTCCAAGGCTCGACTGCAGCGTTGCCCTCTGTGTGTGCTGATCTGATTATTCTCCTAGGAGACTCCACGCTCAGACATATGCACGGCCATAAATTAGGCGTGAGCTGCTGGTGGAGGCCCGGAGTAGTGTGTGGGAAAATGCACCACTGTAAACAAGATGGAGGACACGGAACAAGGCTGCAGCAGATATATTCGTTTCTTTCGCACCAGAATTCTTTGTAAACTTTAATTATTAGATTTTATTTCAGCAGCCGTTACAAAAAAACAAAACAAAACAAAGGCGTGCCCTTGACACAAGAAATGCGTTGAGACATGATGCAATGAGCAGGTTTTTCTATGGAAGGGAACTTGCCCCAGGTAAACGCACACCTGGGACGATTTAAAGCGATATATGCAGGGTTCAATTAAAACTGTTGTTGTTGTTTCACAGTTAAACATGTCAAGCCTGACAAGGAGGGGGTTAGGTAAACATGTAGGGAAGTATCCCACAGCCAGCGCAGGGTGTCGAGTTACGCCGTGGCTGTAGGGCTCTGATCTCAGACAGAATGGCTCTCTTGTTTGAGAGTAATTTTCGAAGAAGCTAATGGACTGAATAATGCATTGGCCTCATCAAATAGACGCTGACTGGAAAGCCATTTCTGCCCTGGCTGCCACTTGCGGGTTCCACAGATTACATTTCAGCCAGACAGACTGACCTGGCTGGAAATATCATGAGTGTTGAGCAATCACGTTACGCTAAGTAAACAGACATCATGGAGATTTGAGGGCTTAAGATAGTGATCAATACATCTGACTCTTTCTTCTTTGTGCCTACACTACAAACAACCAAACATTGACTTATTGGCTATCCACTGTCAGCTGCTCAAAGGAGTCTCTTTTTTTAAATCTTAGTTCATCACCTTTTCGTTTCTATCACAATGTCCAAAACCATGTGATGATGTAGTTAGGGTAGAGATCAATGGCATTGATTTGTGGCTGTATAGAGTTTATTTACACTGATAAAGAGTTTTGAAAATGACACTTGTGGAGCCTCTACTAAAGATTGTAATGTTTCTTTGCTTGAATTTTCAGTATTACGAGATGTCTTACGGGTTGAACATAGAGATGCACAAACAGGTATGTATCTTCTCCTTCCTCATATTTCTCAGCTCATTAAATTTCCACTGTGTGGAGTGAAGCCGGATCCAGGAAGGGCCTCTCACAGCGTGTAAACTGAACATCGGTTGTAGGCTGTACACAGGCAGATCTTTTGCTCACAAACTAGATGTCACAACTGCAAACGTGTACTGTACCAGCATTTGAACAATTGCTGTCACCCATTTTGACATTTAAAAGTGGTGTAACGCCTGGATTTGACTCAGCTCTTTGATAAGATTAAAGGTAGAATTTGACAGGCTCAGCCTTTGACGTAATGATTAAAAGGAGAGGACTTCTGACGGGTCAGTGTTTCTTTCTAGATGAGCAGCAATTACCAGAGCAGAGCAAAAGTCCTTTAGACACTTATTGTGCCTTTATCTTTATCAAAGGCTCATATCTTGTATTGCTCCATAGATCAATCATACAGATGCCTAAAGTTATAAAGATTTTATGAATGAGTAATCCTGAGATTCCACTGTATGCTGTTCTCAGAGCGTTCAGCCTGTCCCTTCTCTTGCGACCACCTAATTTGGTTAACGACAACACTGGCGGCGCGGCAGATTGGCGTGGTTAGGGTGATCCATCAGTGTCTGGGCTGTATGTCACACTGCCACATGTCTGTCAGGCCCCGGGCCCCTCTGATAGCTTCTGTCAGGCACTTATCACTAACCAGAGCAAAGAAAAGGAAGGGAGGGGGGGTGGTGGTAGTGCTGGGGGAGGGGCGACAGCCCAGCTCTGTGTAAACAGGTTAATCGACTGATCCATTTTAGCGCCTGACTTTTATCAGGAACCTCAACAGAGCTGATGGAAGGGCTTGAATAATTCATCAGTGGGGCCCTAACCTGCTGAACGGCGTGTTTGTGAGCAAACAGCGCGGGCCCCCGTCCTCACCGCTCCCCCGGCTTACGGCTCGGGCAGGGGAGGAGGAGAAAACGGGGAGTGGTTAACAGGCAGGGTTGGGATGGATTATTGGATGCACACAGGCATATTATTTTCCTGCCAGGAGATTTATTCCACAGTGAGGAAAGCCATCGCTCTAACTGTGCCTTTTTCATTACAGCACAGGGACATAATTCAGCTTTCAGAATGCACACACCGGCACAGCTTAGGCGGACTGATGTGGTGGTGTTATCTGATCCCTCTCTTGTCAGCCGTAGCGGTGCATAGATGCAAACGGCTAATTTCTGCTGCATGATGTCAGCCCATAATTACCATCATATGGTGCCTGTTTCCAAGAGCTGCATGGGGTTCGGGGCATGCGTGTTGGTTTGCTTCAATCAGATTTGGCTGTTACCTGTAATTGCAGCGCAGACATGAGGCTCATGCCTGCAGGAATCGTTTGCTTATTAGCAAAGTGTCTCTCATGCTCGATGCCAAAGCAAACTTGATCAGCCAACAGACTGTCTGTATTGTTCGTACAAAAGAGACGTGCTGTGAAGAGTGGCTGGAGAAACCGTCTCCCTCCGAGCCATCAGCGCTTCCATTTCCCCCAATCTGTCATGTGGGACTGGGCTGCAGTGTAAGGATTCCTAGTGTGAGCTTTTTGCTGCCAAGTCAAATTATAAAAATGCAAATTTCCTCAATATAAAACATGGTATAATGAAAAAGATTTGTTGTTTTTGTTAGAACACAGATGTTTTCAGATGATACCCTCCTTTAGCTAAAAAGAAAACAACTCCATTGCTGCAGGAGACAAGGTTAGCCGGAGTAATGTATCCATTTAGGCAGCCTTTTGGCTTTACCTAGATCAATACTGATAAGTTTAAATGCCCGTTAGACATTCACAGTAGATTTACCTCACATTAACAATTACTGAGGCTTTGTCCAAAATCTCATTTAACCGGAAATATCGTAATGGGGTTTAGAAGATGGAAATAACACAAACATCCAAGGTTCAGGCAAATGTCTGACCCTATAAATATGACTCCTCAGATGTTGCTTACAGATGGATCGCCTGCTTTTCCTCTGTATTTAATAGTCATCAGTGTCTCGAGTCCATTTTCCCTCTGCTGATAGCAACAGGCGAATACCTCTCTGCACACCATTGACAAGCCAGGCTGAGAGTGCTCTAAAGTGGTGCTACACAAGTCCGAGTACCTGTAATTGTGTAGTAGCGGTGCAAAGCTGGCCTCTCAAGAGCCAAGCTGTCATCTACTTAAAGTGACAACAGGCCCATTTTTATCTGCCTGTAGAATAAAAAAAAAAAGAGAAAAGTCCTCCCTGCACTGCATCGTATCTATTTTGACAGCAGTGGTGAGCTGAGCTGATGCCTCTGCCATGTATTTGCATGTTGTGTTGCAAGAGTGTAGAGACTGGCAGTTGTTTAGGGCACATAGGATAAGCCACCTCCTGACCTCTCCCAGCCAGCTGTCACCATGACACTAAGCTTGTAGAGGAATGGACCGTGTGCTCAGGGCCTTTTCACAAATCCTGTCAAATGTTCGACTGCTATTTACATGGCTTATCTGAACAAACATGGATTATACAGGCCCAGTAGCTTTTAAACCATTTCTGAAGGTCTCCTTCCACTCTTTCTAGAATCCTTGCTAAATTGCATTAATAGCTCTTCCCATAAAAGCTTTTATCTAACTCTTTTCATGGGTTTATTAGTTATAAGCTATATTTATTGCATGTTACAAGAGACCACAGTTCATCCTTATCAACAAGCAATAAGCTAGTTACTGTTGGTGTTAACTTATGGACTATTGTACTTTGTGTAACACATGCTGCCATGTATGTGTTACAGATTACTGCCTCTGATCCCGAGCTTCACTTTGTTTCAGCTGATATTTCATCTTCGGCTTGTTGTTTGTCCCGCTGCCTTGCCCGGCTAAGTGGCTATCCGTGTTGCAGCTTGGGTCAGCAGGTCTCGTTCTGTTGGACATTACTCTCCAATCTCTCTGGCTCTGCTCAGATGTAATATGTCTGGCTGCCAAAAACTGCCTGGCATTTCTGCCATGTGTAATAAATAAGCTGGCGGCCCGCAGAGTACATTGTGTGTGCAGCTTCAAATGAAAAATCAGAGAAAATCCCTGTGATGTGTTTGTGTTCCGCAGTGGCCCTGGGTTGAACTGCAGCTCATAAATTCCAAAGATGATGTAGCTTTGGCCCTGTTATTTTTCTGCTCCCAGAGCACAGCCCGAACCTGAAAGTCTCATCTCTAAACCCTGGAAGCAGAGAGAGAGAGAGAGAGGGAGGGTGGAAGAACAAGCCGACTGTTTTTACAGGAGAGGCTGGTGGATCACGCCCCCCTCCCTCTGCTCTTTTTTTATCCACCATTCATTTGGTCCGTTCATGTGATCGACAAGCTGAAAATTCAATTTAATGACCTGCCTCCAAGCACGTAATATGATTTTAAAGCCTGTTACGGTCAAGCAGGGGTGCCATTTGCATAATGATCCCAGCCAGATAGGGCTGCAGCCGTTGCCATGGCAGTTGGTAGACAAGCAGAAGAATGGAGGCAGGGATGTGTGGATGGATGGGAGGCTAGGAGGGTAGTGGGCTGAGCGCTTGATTGCAGTGAGAAATGGTTCCAGCTCCGTTCTTGGAAAGGCTGAGTGCACAAACGGACTGCGTGCCGTCTTTTAATGCTTATTGATCGTGAATTTAATGTTGCCCACAAGGTTATTATGGTTTGTTATCTTTTGTTCGCTGTAATTCTTACTGTTGATTGTCCACACGGTCACATGTAAGTAAACAGTGCAGTGCAGGTTGCTGGGGTGTGGTTGTGTGGTTTAACACTGAGGTTAAGTGCAGGACGGTGCCGCTGCAGCTGAGGGGAAAGGAGAGCAGAGTGCGAGAGAGGATTCTCTCAACACAGCAGCACTCTGCCGGCTCATATCCGTTTAGCATGGAGTGCACTCTCAGCACAGCTGTGCTCCATCCCCCTGGGCTCTCCTAATGTTTTAAATATTTCAAATGTCAATATCACGCTGTTTAGAGGATGTTGAGTCAAGCAGTTCTGATTGCTGCAGTAATTGACTTAATCGGTGTAAACATTAAAGGCGGGGTTATATGAAGTCACTGCGTGTTTCATACCCAACCATCTTATTTTGGTTCTCTTTTTCTTTTCCCAGACGGAGATTGCCAAACGACTGAACGCAATTTTAGCTCAAATTATGCCTTTCCTGTCACAAGAGGTGAGTTTTGAATGTGGCCTTCAAACACTCTCGCAGCTTACTCTAAAACACTTGTTTATTGTTGCCGACATTCTTCCTGGAAAAAAAAAAAACATTCACGCTGAGTAGTTTTGAGTAATCAAGTGTGTGGTGCTCTCTCTTTGGAAATCCTCGTGGAGCTGTGGAAATTAAGTGTAAAATTGCAGGTTTCGGCACGTTGCAATAATGGCCTGTAAATGTCTTCTCTCAGCACCAACAGCAGGTTGCTCAGGCAGTGGAGAGGGCTAAGCAGGTGACTATGACCGAGCTGAATGCCATCATCGGGGTACGTGGACTTCCCAATCTGCCTCTCACCGTGTGTATACTCCCTTTTATTCCTTTAATTGAACTTGGGGTTGGGGCAAAGCTGCATGTAAAATGTTCTGCATATCACGTGACCATGAACCAATGGGCTGAAATGTTAAGTAAGCAAGATGTGACGTACCATTAATGACAATTGCAGTGCAGATTTGCCTCTTATTGAATCAAATGTGTTAAAGGAGCTATTCCTGATATTATGTCCGGCTATTTTAGTTAGCGAAAGTGGCTAGTTTTTAGCCTTGGCGTGACGCTCTCTCTGCCAATGGGGTTAACTTTTGGAGCGTCCGGATTCCGATCAGCCAGGGAGAGTGTTCCCCTAAGGATCCGGAAGTTTTGCCTTCCTGTTAAAAGGGAGTTTTTCTCCCCACCGTCGCCTGAAACTTGCTCAGAAGGGGATTGATCGAAGACTCTTTTCGATGCAGTCTGTTGGTTTCCTTACATAGGCTATTTGTCATTAATTGGCTAGTATGTACGTATATATGAATGTATGAAAATCAGATTGCTTAACTGATTGTCAGTGAAGATGACTTTGTTATGAATTGGCGCTTTACAATAAAGTTAAATTGAATTGAATGGAAGTTACGAAAGATAACCCCATTGGCCGAGAGAGTGTCATGCCAAAGCTAAAAACTAGCCCTTTTTGCTAACTAAAATAACCGGACGTAATATTGGGTATAGCTCCTTTAGCATATCTATTTTTGTTTTCTATTATATATTATGTTTATCACAAGCAAAACGAATGTAGTGCTAGTGCGAGGGTCTGTGTCTGCAGCAGCTGTCTCAGTGGCATCCTCGTTGCCTTGTTGTGTGTTTATAAATGTGAGCCTGAGAGCTCTTGAGATCCCCTTCGCAGCCCATATCGCTTTAATTGGCTAAGGTTTTAACGAGAAGCCTGATCCCTCACTGTTGACCTGGATAGCTGTGGGAGTTAAAAAGCTGAAACTGAACAGCCAGCGCTGCGCGCTCGCCGAGACAATACAGACAGCAGTCAGCCATCACAGCTCTGCTGCACAACACAGCCCTGAGCAATAATGGTTGGTGTTTGTCACTGCTTCAAAACACCATCTGCTCCTCATTGATCAGCCGTACTCATCCTCCCCGGCTGAAGCATGAGTGATTGGTTTCACTGGCAATACAAAGCTCAGGCTTTCAGTGATCTTATTACGACAGTTGAATCTTTAGCATGCTCAAAGGGTTGACCTGATGACTGGAGGCACATATTGGAATTCAATTAATGCCCCCTCTGTGACCTTTTGTTCGAGGATAATTGCTCTGTTGCATTTGTTTAAGTGTCTTGAAGTGATGGACAGCTGTTTGGTTTTTTTTTTTTTTTTTTTTTTTTTTATAAATTTTTTTGGACTGAAGCAGATGCTTTATTACACTCTCACAAAAGCAGCAGTCGTGCCTAAGAATAGTAATGTTTGATTTGTGGCTCCATCCTGCAAATGTTATTTTCATATGCTACATATACTTTATTATTGCTGCGCATTTGAAACTGAGGGGAGCTGTGATATTTTCACCGTGATGCTCTGTTGGTCTCTAATTTAAAATTGGCTGAATAAAAAATCAACTCGCGAAATATCTGCTGAGCCAACATGAGATTTTTAGATTATTATCCAATGTGACACCCAGACTGCTTAATGACACGGTGAGGCTTCAACCCGAGTCAGATGGCTGCTATGGCCAGGTGATGTGGAGATGCAGCTACTGTATGTTTTACGAATACCTGTCCATCAGTTATTTATAAATGAGGAGCACTGCAGGCATGCCAAAATCCTCATGTATATTGTAAAGCGTGGTAGGGTGAAAGAGCATGCCAGCCAGACGAGCAGCATCCAGGAAGCTGCTGCATGTCTTATTGATGGAGCTGCTGGCCATTAATAAAATGCAACTAGGGCAGCTGCTTGAGTTGAGATGATCCTGGCTGGTGTGGTCTCCTGTTTAATTAGAACATGCACAAAATATTAAAGTAAACAGTAAATGGCTCACATATGTTCATCTTTCTACCTGTGACAGGCCACCTGAATAATATCACACATCGTTCAATCATGAGTAAAAGCATTTCCTTTGTCTATAAGGCCAGTAAATGTGGTGGAATATTTTCATAAAGCAATTCTAGCCTTGACCACTTTGTCCTCCTTTTCTGCAGCAGCAAGCTGCCTACCCAGCTCTCATGGTCAGTGGCATCCACTCTGTGTCATGTTCTTGCTAACAAACTTAGCGCAAACACATGCGGGCTTGAAGTGCTTGTACATGTTGCATGGCACTAATTGTGCCCAAGAGCTGTGCTTTTTGCCAAAGTTACTTTGTTAGCCCACCCGAGAATACTATAAAACATGTGTGAGTTTAGCCGTTTCGCCCCTCCATGTAGCTACGCTCAGTGTTAGGGGGAAAAGAGAGGCAATGAGCAGGTCTTTATCTTGGAATATTAAATTAGAAGAAATAGGCCAGATTCTTTTTTACTTATTTATTATTGTCTTCATTTATGGCCCTTTAATGAGGGCTCTTGCTGATCAGCCATGCTTATTACCCATCAGTGCCTCATTAAACACAATGAGCAAGGATGTCTCTCCCCTGCCAATGAACTGGCTCCTTAATTTCCCTCATGGACACAGTATTATAACACACTCTCTGACTCTCTGTCCTGGGTACATAGCATCAGTTTCATGGAGCAAGGGAATAAATGAGTTTAAAAAAAAGCATTTTTTTGGAAATGTGACTAATTTTATATCCAGTGTGTAAAAAATAAAGAAAAGAAAAGAATAATTTTCATAATTTTCTAGCTATGAACCCTTTTTAGAACTATGTACCCTTTGTATTTCTGCCAACAAGTTTGAAAGCAAGCTCCTGCTGAGTTAATCCACCACTTTGTCATTACCTTGTTCCTGTTGTTCTTAAAATGGCCATAAATGGCCACTGATTGAAGTATGTCTTGTAAAAGAGAGAGGTGCATGCTGTAACGGCAGCTGAATTATTCAGCGGCCTTGTAGACGGGTAATAAATTGCTGATGTTTTTATTGGTGTCTCAGCTAAGTATTATTTAACCTTGCTTTAAACTGCTTACTTCCATGCTGAGTGCCTTTTAACTCCCATCTATTTCCATGTGCCTTTCAAATATTGATGGTGAATATTGGAGGGTTGACAGAGTGCCAGCATGGGACCCCTGGTCCCGGCTCCCTGAGTAGTTTTCCAGACGCACACTCAAAGACTGAGCGGGAAGGCATGCCAGCTTCTGGCACTTCTCACAGTCCCTTAAAGTTTTGGTGTGCTAATGATTTATATGTTGTTAATCCCGGAATATGAGAGTAGTAAACAGACACTAGTTGTGTTTTTGAAGTTTAGCCCACAGGCTGACAGTTTCATGTTCTTTAAGAGGATTTCTCAGCTCTGCGATGGCGGTGAGGTGTGATGCTGCAGTATGAACCGTGTCTGTTGAGATGAAATTAAGCTTAGCTGCGTCAGCAATGGTTAAATCAAACTTGCCTAATTTCTTTGAATTCATTTATTATAAATGTGCCCTTTTTAGATAATTGTGGATCACTAACACTGTGTGACTCATCATCTCATGCACTGGGTGTACTGAGGAGACTGTCAGTAATAACATGTACTCTTCACAGCACAGTGCTTAAAGGAGCTATACCTGATATTTTAATCTTTCTAAGAAAAATGGTTTCTACACGGTATTTTATGTGGTAAAAGGGGGAAGTCCATAAAAATGAAGGACTCATTGATTGCACATATGTACGAGTCCAGGCCATTTTAGTTAGCGATAGCAGCTAATTTATAGCTTTGGTGTGACGCTCTTTCTCTGCCAATGGGGTTAACTTCTTGACTTACGGATTCGGATCAGCCAGTAAGAGCGTTCCCCTAGGGAATCCGGAAGTTAAGGAAGTTAACCCCATTGGCTGAGAGAGCGTCATGCCAAAGCTAAAAATTAGCTGCTATCGCTAACTAAAATGCTCTGGACTCATACATATGTGCAACCAATGAGGCATTAATTTTTATGGACTTAAAAGGGGTGAGTCCGACTTCCCCCATGTAGAAACCACTTTTCTTAGAAAGATTAAAATAGTTTCAGGTATAGCTCCTTTAAGCCACCTTGACTTGATGAGAACTGAGGGGGATTGCCATTCTTGACAATAAAAGATGTGTGAATGTGCTAATATATCTGTCTTTTAACCAATCAGCCTCATGTAGTATTTGGTTTCCCTTTGGCTTTTCCCTCCAACCCACTTGTTGTCTGTCCGTCTATCTCCCTGTAACCTTGCAGCAACAGCAACTGCAGGCACAGCATCTCTCCCATGCTGCTCACGGGCCTCCAGTCCAGCTGCCGCCCCACCCCTCGGGTCTGCAGCCACCCGGCATCCCCCCTGTGACAGGCTCTGGATCAGGCCTGCTGGCGTTAGGGGCTCTGGGCAGCCAGGCTCACCTCCCAGTGAAGGATGAGAAGAACCACCACGATCTCGAACACAGAGGTGAGGCGTTGAGCTGAGACGCGTGGCTGTCTCATAGCATATTAGCTTTCTAGTCAGTTTATTTAGGAGAATTGAGACGTATATTCATTTTAACCTGGTTGAAAATATGTTAAACAGCGAAAAAAACAATTAAGTGTGGAGTGTTTCTCACTCTCTTGAGCAGAATCATAGGGCCCTTAGGTGAGGAGCACATCCTGTCTGTTCACATTCTGCCTGGGTAATGGGCTGGTACATTCCCAGCCCATGACTACATAAGCTATTCAGCAGCTCCAGTTCGTGGTGATAAGAGGGGCCGTACGCCCTGTAGCTCATTCACACGTTCAGCCAAAAGCATTTGTTATGATGTACTAACAGACATGTTTTCTTCTTTGCTCCCTTGGATTCATCATTACCTCCGCCGCCATTGCGATGCCTGTGATCCAGAGAGCACGGTGAGTGTGCACAACTGCTTCTTTTTCCGTCGAAGGGATTGTTTGCTTTCACAAATCATCCCGATGACATATCCACTGTATGTTAGAGCTGATTTCATACGCTCTTCTAATCTGCTTTCAATAAAATGATTAATGGAAAATGAGGTTTGGAATATAAATCCTGTGTTTAATCCAGAAGGGAAATGACTGCGACCATGCTGGAGAGATTAGGAGCCTTGTAATTTCATCACAATTAAAGGAAGACCTGGACTTGCTCTTCTTAAGGGATTTATTTGATCTTTTCCACTGTCTCTCTTGTGCAGCAGCTGACTTTGGTATGTGATAAATATTTATGGTCACAAATGCGAGTTGTTTTGTTTCTCTCCGCCCCGTCTGATCGGACCTGCTGAAGTGTTTTATTTGAAATGCTGCGATCTCTGATGGCTTGTGATGGGCCTGCGAGATTGTGTTTCTGTAGGCTGAGTAAGTTGAATAGGTGCAGTCATGTCTGAAGAAATGGAACTCCTGGAGCAATTAGCAGGCCTGTTTTGTTTCTCTGTTCTCGTCCCAGGTCATCTGATAGTAGAGTGGTGACTTTGGTTAATGAGTCACACTAAGCATCTCTTTAAAGGTCAGCCATTATGCAGACGGTGGCCCTTTGCCCAGACTGCTAGTCCATCAGCCATTGTTCGCTCCTCTGGGTTACCGCTGACTTTGTCTGTGTTTTTGCTTTGGTCCTCTGATGAGGGACGGAGAGAACCAGGAGAACTTGGCAGTTTTCAGGCAAATGGCAAACTCCTGCGAAAGCCGTTGGACACCCGCCTAGTGCCTCACATTCTGTTGGCATTTGGAGTGAGCTGTCCCAGCTTGTGTGGGCAGGCTCCATGAAGAAGCACCAGCCAGTCCCACGCTGCTGTGCCCACTGGCAGGATATAGATTCTCTTTCTTTATCGGAGCTCAAAGCCTGCGCTGACATGGTGCCCAAGCGTACTGTGGCAATCAATGCCTAGTGCCCACAACATATAGTTTCTCTCTGTCTTTCTCTCTGCCCCCACCTCTCCCTCTCTCTCTCATTTTTAGCCCCGATGACTCTGGAGAAAAGGCCCTCTGTTCAGTCACAACACACTGCTCATGTCCCTGTGAGGCTGTTTGTTGTCCAGTTATGAGGAGGAGGGAGCCCAGCTCAGAAAACAAGCCCTCCTCCTTTCAATTCAGATAACAGCCCATTCTGTTGTGTGGCCAGGGCAAGCCTTGTGTGTGAGATTGGACTTGGCCGGTGTCAGGGTACTGTTTGGAGCTGGCCCACAGCTGCATTTTAAAGAGTCCGCTGTACCCATCGTTGTGTGAATGAAGCATTTTTGTAGTGTTTGGATTGGCATGGTGCGCTCCCTGTGAATTTGTTTTAGATGAATGACTTGCTTTCCATTTCAAAGGAAGACAAAGTGGTAATAAGTCACGTTTGGTTTTCTCTTGGCAGAATAACTCAATATCCCCATCAGAAAGTTTGCGAACGACCAGTGAAAAGCATCGCAGCTCGTCCGACTACAGCTTGGACTCTAAGAAGCGCAAAGTGGAGGAGAAGGACAGCATGAGCAGATATGTAAGTGATTAAAGGAGCACCTCAACACGTTTTGAAATTATTTGTTTCTCTGCTCAATGTTTAACATTTTATCCATCCCAAAAAAATCCAAAGTAGAAAATTGACAGGTTTTACATTCGAAATTATGTGCAGGGAAAATCTGCACAAAGGTGACTTCCTGGAGTCTTTATTGGTTGCATCAGAACTCAGAAAGAAGGCAAATAAACTTTTATCCCCAAACCTCACAGAGCTGCGAAGCCCCCAAGTGTCAGGGCGCATACTCACGTTTCTAATGATCCTTACAGGACAGCGATGGAGAGAAAAGCGATGACTTGGTGGTAGATGTTTCGAATGAGGTGAGCAGCTTGGTTTTTAACTGTAAACGGCTCATGGACATGTACTGTACAGAGACGTGGCTGCTCTATTAACATTAACCTCAAAATCTGTTTTATCAGGATCCTGCCACTCCGCGGGCAAGCCCAGCCCATTCACCACCTGAAAACGGCATTGATAAGCCACGCCCACCCAAGAAGGACACACCCAACAGCCCCGCGTCAGTGGCATCCTCTGGCAGCACCCCATCCTCCAAGGCCAAGGAGCTCAGTCATGTAAGACAGCATGAGAGCTGATGGCAAAGTAGGACAGAAAAGGCTTTAAATGAGAATTGCAGAGAGAGCAAAGGGATATGTGCAAATGGATCTAGGACATTTTCTACTGTGGATTAGGAATGGCTGTCTCTACTTTAAGTGCATGACTAAATGTCAGGGATAATATTGTCCCACATCAGGATCAGTCAGGTCTTCTCTGTTAATAGCTCAATGTATTTAACTATTCCAGGATTTTTGCCTCTCCCGCACTAAAAGATTAAAGCCGAAGCAGTAAGGGGATAAAAACGGCCCCATCTCCATTGTGACCATAATAGGTTTTAGAATAAATAGCAGTTTATGGCTCTGCAGGACTATGAGGGCTGTCAGAATTAGATTGGATTAAGTTCAGTTTGCTCTCTGATTGTCAGTCTGCACACTGCCTGGTTTCTGGGTTCTGAATGTGCTTGCTCTCTCGTTCCCTTGACAGAATGACAAATCCTCCACGCCTGGTCTCAAATCCAACACCCCCACCCCCCGCAACGATGCCCCCACCCCTGGCACCAGCTCCACTCCCGGGCTCAGACCCATTCTGGGCAAGCCACCAGGCATGGAGGCTCTCGGTTAGTTACCATTCTCTGTCCCTCTCTGGAAACGGAGATAATCGTCGACCATTCTCTCCCATCACACTGAGATGCATCTCCTGTCTTTGTCTTTAGCAGCACCAGCTTTGCGCACCCCTCTGTCCATTGCGGGTTCCTATCCTCCCTTCGCCATGATGGGCCACCATGAAATGAACGGCGGCCTGACGAGTCCAGGGGTGTATGCCGGTCTTCACATCTCCCCTCAGATGAGTGCGGCGGCAGCAGCGGCTTATGGACGCTCTCCCATGGTAATGGCCTCTCCTGCTCTTTCATCTAGTTGTACTGAGGACTACCTTTGAAGCGCCGCACACGGTCGGAGAGCCATGTGGGATTTGGGTGCGATCACAGGTCAGAATCAGATCCGCTGTTTAAACATGTACGTTGTCACCTTTTAGGGGTTTGATCCTCACACCCACATGAGAGCCCCAGGCCTTCCAGCCAGCCTCACATCCATTTCTGGTGGCAAACCGTAAGTGTCACCAAATCATGCATTTTTAAAAGCAGCAGCAGCAGTACATAATCATGTCTGTCCTTTTTTCCTGCAGAGCTTACTCCTTCCACGTCAGTGCGGATGGCCAGATGCAGCCTGTGCCCTTCCCACCCGACGCCCTCATCGGCCCCGGTATCCCGCGCCATGCCCGTCAGATCAACACGCTGAGCCACGGCGAGGTGGTGTGTGCCGTTACCATTAGCAACCCCACACGTCATGTCTATACTGGTGGCAAAGGCTGTGTCAAAATCTGGGATATCAGCCAGCCTGGCAGCAAGAGTCCCGTGTCCCAACTGGACTGTCTGGTAAGGCCCTCTGCTGATGCACACTTCACTCATCAGCAGCATTTTGCAATCGGTTCTTTTTGTCCACTTTATACATAGAGACATTCCCCCAATGACATCATGTTTTGTTAAGGATTACATCATAGTTGGAATATGATCATTAAGTTGGCACTGAAATGCACACGCTGCTTTTGCTATATTTTTGTTTAATAATGGATGAAAGAACTTCTGGCAACAGCCAAGAAAAAAAAGTGACAAGTATCTCAGATTTACTTATCATTTATAGTTGCTTGGAAATGTCGACATCTCCAAATAAATGTGTAAATTCAACAGACCAAAAGCCTTCCAAATCACTTCAGATTATGTTTGACAGTAG
>JBBDHI010000010.1:18098040-18126782 GCA_037177115.1 Craterocephalus stercusmuscarum | reverse complement strand
CAAAAGCTTTCCCACTCACTTCAGATTATGTTTGACAGTAGGCTTTACTGTATTATGAGCACAAGATTTTTATCCTTTTTTTTTTTTTTTTTTCCTTTCTAGAGATTTGTTCTCCCGTTCTGCTGCCCTGAAAACGTATTGATTTACTTTGTCCTCTGCACAACAGAACAGGGATAACTACATCCGCTCCTGTAAGCTGCTGCCTGATGGTCGCACATTGATTGTCGGAGGCGAGGCCAGCACATTGACCATCTGGGATTTGGCCTCGCAGACACCCCGCATCAAGGCTGAGCTCACCTCCTCGGCCCCGGCTTGCTACGCCTTGGCCATCAGCCCCGACGCCAAAGTCTGCTTCTCCTGCTGCAGCGATGGAAACATTGCCGTTTGGGACTTGCACAACCAGACTCTTGTTAGGTTAGAAGAAAAAGAAGGGAAAAAAAAACATCCCCACTGCGATGGCTTTGACCTCAACAGAATGGCTCTTGTGTGAGACATTTTTTAAAGAGAAAGTCAATAAATGTTTGTGTCCCTTCTTGCTTTGATTGCAGGCAGTTCCAGGGTCATACGGACGGTGCTAGCTGTATTGACATATCCCACGACGGCACTAAGTTGTGGACAGGTGGTCTTGATAACACTGTTCGGTCTTGGGATCTGAGAGAGGGTCGACAGCTGCAGCAGCATGACTTCACTTCACAGGTACAAACCTGTTGCACAGAGGAGATGGATAACACACTCAAGCTTAAACACACTGCAGAGGGCAGCTTGCGTTTTAGCCTCAGAGCTGTTAGTAATCACTGCTCTGTCCCGTCTCCAGATCTTCTCTTTGGGCTACTGTCCGACCGGAGAGTGGCTCGCCGTGGGTATGGAGAGCAGCAATGTAGAGGTGCTTCACCATTCAAAGCCTGACAAGTATCAGCTCCACCTGCACGAGAGCTGTGTCCTCTCCCTCAAGTTCGCCTACTGTGGTATGGCCAAACAAAATCTTTTTAACATAACTGCTAAGGGACCTTAGACTGTTATATTTTATCCAGTGCTAACTGTAGAGTATGCAGTGTGAACACTGATGTAATAATCTCCGAGTTTGTAGGTAATTTTCTCAAACATCTTACTGTAATCCTGATGGCACTGCCATTTTATTTGCAGGTAAATGGTTCGTAAGCACTGGGAAGGACAATCTGTTGAATGCTTGGAGGACTCCTTATGGCGCCAGCATATTCCAGGTATGTGGATCAATACACTCTGTCTGCAGCCATGCCAAAAGTATGCGCACTTGTCTCTAAGAGGAAGGGCACAGCGACCGCTGTCTGACAGGACTATCCTATCAGTGAAAACTGAACCTGAATTATTGACTCGATAAAGGAGTCTTTTTGACGGGTGTTGGACCAAAACTTGATGTCACTGCAATCTAATCTAGCTCCGTAGTCAGCTAATCCTGCCCACTTAACTTTAAATGCATTTGAGTGTGTTAACTGCCTCCAGGGCTAAAGTGGTTTTTTTTTTTTCTCTTTTTCTCTGAACAGTCCAAGGAATCTTCATCTGTCCTGAGTTGTGACATCTCCACAGACGACAAGTACATTGTGACAGGCTCTGGTGACAAGAAGGCCACTGTGTATGAAGTGATCTATTAGAGCCGACAGCCATGGATCGGAGCATGTTTATGCTCAGGAACAGTAGACTCTTCCTTCATCTATCTTCCCTCACACAGACAGCTTGGATGTTGCCTGCAGCCTCGGGGTGGATTGGCTGGAAGTTTGGCAGTGCCAGATTGAAATGGATGGTGGCCCCTGTTTTGGCCATCGGATTCTGTGACGTTCGGCTTTGCCCTTCACACTCATACAACACTTGTACAGAGTGCGGTTTCCCAAGGCACTAAGAAGAAAATAATGTCTTGCTGTTTTTCTGTTTGTTGGATATTCCTTTTTTTTAACTCATCCTTTTTAATGTGGGGATAAAGTTCCATGACACAACTAGAAGCGGCGCTTCACTCTGGAGCTTCTCCTTGGAGATCCTGTGAAAAGTGTACATAATGGAGTAATAAATGGCCTTTTATAGATTTATATTTTGGTGTCCAGTTACGCTTGTGATGGTTCTTTCTTGTTCTCTCCGTAATTTTCTGTCCCTTCTGGGGATAGAAATTAGATTAGGACTTTGTAAGAGGATATTCTATTTCAGCTTTTTCCTTCCTTGGCCCCCCCTTTTTTTCCATGTTCGATGTCCAGAATGACCTTTTTTGGAAATTTAATTGGATTTTTGTTTTTTTCTCCGTGACAACAGCTTTTTTTTTTTTTTTTTTTGCCATGTGCTACACCGCAGACGTTTATCCCATGGATTTTAACAGTAGAGAACTCTGGAAATGCCCTTTTTGGACTGGAAGAGGAAGAAAATCCTTGTTTCTAGTCACATTGACCATTTGCCCCAGTCAGCCGAAATTCAGCGCTGAAATAAAAATCACTTAACACTGGCTGCTTTCTAAATGGATTAATAACAACTGGAACACTGACGGGTTTCCAAAAGTTGCCACTTGAGCTTAGTCTTGACTCAGTTATTGAATGAAAAGTCATTGCTCCACCCAGGAAAGTCACCAGTCTGAGTTAATTACTGCCTTTCTCATTTTGACAGCCTAGGACGGACATGCAAGACTTGTGTGGTGGCAAAGTCATGACCACATCTGGTATTTGGGGTATTCTGTTTGCTTTCTTCAGTTTTTCCATAATATCCAACTACAGCCTTCTCATACAGGAATGATTTTTGCATAAACACAAGTTAAACTGTAGGATACACATGTCATCACCCATAAGGATTGTACAGTTGACAGTTGTTGATAAATCAATAAACTGTTTTTATATAAAAAATAATAATCTTGACTGGATTTCTCTAGTGCTGTTGCCTTGTTGCTGCGGTAGGATTTTAAGGAATAGTTCAACATTTTGACCATTTAGATTTTTAAAGGGTTAATCTATATCTCACTAAGTTTGGCTGCTTGCTTTGATCACATTTATGTGGCTAAGTGTATTTCTACCACCTTCTTTTTGGTTGAGTTAGGTACACTATTTTTGTCCTTTTCAGCCAGCAGACATGCAGGCATGAAATAAATAACTTGGAAAAGAAAGCTTCACACAGCCAGGCTGATGACTGAATCCAGGAAAACATGCAGCACTTGCATGTAGCATCAAACCACGTGTTGTTTTATCTGTTTGATTTTTGCCTTAAACTTAATATTCTGTTATAATTTAAGCTTTCAATGACCTGAAAAATTGGCTATCTACTTTTTTTTTTCTTTAAGTAGGTGTTTTCCCTTTTTGGACATTGTACTCAAATAAGCTAACTTTCTACAACTTAACACATTAGCTTATTTCCAAAATGTTACAGCACTCCTTTAAGAAAAGCAGTAGGACATTAAAGACTTTATATTAAGGTAACAGAGAGTAAGAGCTACAAACACTGACCTACTGAAGTTCTCCTGGCTCTACTTTTCTGCTTGGAGAACATAAATCTGTCCTCAAAGTCCCTGTTGCCCTGAGTGTTGCTACTCTAGTGAGGGCTTTCTCAGTCTCTGCATTCACAGTATGGAGGCTTTAATATTATTCACATGCTCCCCTTGAAGTAAATGGAAGAGCAGCAGCAAATGGCTGTAATGCACCTAGATAGGGGCTGACAACTGTCTCAAGAGAACTGCAGACATGAGTGGAAGGCATTCAAGGTGCTGTTAGAGACGCTGCTTTCGACCTCTTGCCTGGATTTTAACTCAGGAAATTACTGGGCTCACATTAATATTTGAAAGATGAACTTGCTGCGGTTTTCTAAGTCACAGCGAGCTCCAGCTGTGGTCACAGTCAGAAACTACCTTATTTTGGCTCTCTGTGGTGGCACATTGAAATCACACAGACATTTTGTTGGGATACAATAAGGCAGAAATTTTATTCAGTTCCACTTCAGGAAAATGACGTAAACATTGCTCTTGAGTCGCGTTGAGTGGTCTTTTTGGTAGCTGAATACTTTTGGGCAGGAAGAGGTGAATGGCCCGGCCTGTCCTCTCCAGAGTAACACTCTTCTAGGATTCTGTGCTTGAAGCTGTGAGCCCTTCATAAGGCGGCCTCTCCAGCGATGTTGTTGTTAGATTATAAAAGCAGGGCCGGATGCTTTCAGCATGGAGCCAGCCGCCATGCACCGCTCTCACGGGCTTATTTGTTAGAGGCTGCGGTCTTTCTTTTCATGCATTGGTGAAGTGTGTACTTCCTGTGTGCATTTGTAGTTTAAGCTCCCTGCTCAAGTACAATTTTCTCTCTCACTTAATCAAACAGCGGAATATCTGCAGATGAAAGGTCGTACCAATGAGTGCCTATCGGTGGGCATTGAGGGGGTCATTGTCTCGCCTTCTATCCATCTACGTCTCAATAGAGGGCTTCAGCAGGTTCACATGCAAAAGCCCATGCTGCTCTCCTCTACTTAGAGAGCAGACTAAGATGAAGTGGCTTAAGTGTTTTACGGCAGCTTAAAACACAAGAACAGAGGCCAATTCCTTATTCTGCTACAACAGTTGGAGGCTAGACTGGAAACCAGCAGGAGGTCTGTAATGCCGATATGTGGACTGTGTGAATTTTCCTTTAGTTATATCTCTCAGTCACTGATCACAGTCCAGTAGAAATCTGGCTGGTTCTTTTGGCTGGCACTCAGTTTCCTACCCTCCCCCCACCATCACACAGGAAATCAGGGTTTTTCCCTCTTTTTTTTCCGACTGTGAGGGACTGGCACCGTGCTGAAATGCAGAATAATAATCCTCTAATCACCTGAGTATTGCCAGTCCTAGGTTTTATCTGCAATGGATGTGAAAGCCCCCAGTGCCTAGTGATTACAGCATTTGATCTGGGTAATAATGTCTTCACTGTTGCCCTGCCTAGGGCCCGAAGGCAGCACAGCTCTAATCCACAGTGCATTCTAGTGGAATCGCATTACACAAAGACCACCAGGGCTCTCTTCTACAGGGGAGGGTGGGTGGGGGTTAAAGGAGGAGGTTGTCATGGAAACAAGCTTCCCCTCTCTTCATTTCTCTCTCTCTCTCTCTCACTCATGAACACCCATGTACACACATATAACGCACACGCGCACACACTCTCTCCTGGGACAGATAAGCGAAGGACAGGTTCTATGTTTACTTTGCGCAGACCCTCCAATCCCTGAGCAGGCTGAGCCCTGATAACACGAGGCCTGTACAGTCAGCGACCACTGACAGCAGATAAACACTCCAGCAGAGCAGAGCAGTCATCACCCTCCAACCAGGATGAACAAACCTGGGAGACCTGGATTCATTTGGATTAGGCTGGATTGCCGCCGCCGCTGTCCCTGCTGCTTTTCCTGCCACGGCTGTGTTTAGACTACTGATGTCTGCAGGACTTTCCACATGAGAAGTTGAAGTTGCTCTTCACCCTGTGGACAGTTTAGTCAAAGGACACAGCCGTTGGATGCTATTTTAGATATGGAGGTCAAGGGACTGTCAGCGCTGGGCATGTTTGTGTCACTGCAGCTAAAGGGCCATGAACCTAGAAAACATAAATTCTTCCTGATGTGTCCCGAGGAGACACCGCACATTATCACTGTGCTGTTTCACCTTCTACTCATGTCAGCTCTTTTTCTAATGTTTTTTTTTTTTAACCAGTCAAAGGCAGGACAACAATCGGGGCATTCCTTGGTGTTTATTCCAAGTAAGAATCTAGTATTTCAACACTGGAAGTGTTTAGAAATGTATTATACTAATGCCCTAAGAAGGGACCAACATAGTCTTTGATGTTGAGATCAAGACAGCTACAAGGACTTCTTTATTATGTGCATTATGCTAAGATGCTAATTATTTTTCCACACACTTTCTGTGATTAAGGCACAGCTGGAGGTGTATAAGCAACATGACTAATTACAGGGGAAATGATGGTATTGAACTAAAGAGGTGGGAGCTGAAATTCCCTTTGGCGCCTTCTTCTGCCAGTGTTTATTTTTAATTTAGCAATTCTTAGTGGGAAAAAAAAATCACCACAGATTCACCACTCATCCACATTCATCTGACACAAGCTGTGTGCAAAATTTTCAGATATGTGTTCCATATCTCATAAGTAATTGATTTATCTCTGAATGGCAAGTACATTTTAGAGTACAGGTGACTCATGCTTCCAGCACATTTGATGGTGGCCTTTGTAATAATGAAAATCAACAACAAACTGCTTCTGTTCATTTAATGCAATACATGTTCATGGAATATTATTCTGAGGCTATTCTATTTCTATGGAATTATCTAATAAACACAATCATCTGTGTTTTCTATTGAAATTTGGTGAACGTGTATATAAATGGCTCGTAGAACTTCAATGAAAATATCTTCCCCAAAGCAAATATAACATCCTACAATTTCTGAAGCACTACTATAAAGGACACTGTGTCCATAATGCAACAGAAGCACATTCATTATTTGGCAAAATAGTTTTTAAGGCATTGCAAATCATTTTAGGAATGTTTGCAGTAATACAGACGCTTTAATAATGTCTTAAGAACGTTTATATAACGCAGTAAAGGGTTGAGGTTGCACATAATAAGGTGAATGCAGCTGCACAGCCCTCGTGAAAATATAAGTTATTAAGTTTGCACATCAACATCTCCACATTGTTTATTCACCAAGAGAAACTATTTTCTGATTTATGTTGAGTTAGTTCCACTTCCACTGAATATCTTCTAGCTCATCATGATGATGAACAATGGTGATTTGCTTCATTTCTATGGGTATTTGGTGTTTTTCCTCCAGATTGTGGCAGCTAACATCAGGCTTGTCGCTTGTTCCACATTTGAAACCTGAAGTGTTAATGATAAATATTAGATGATGTGAATGTCTTGGCTGTTGTCAGAGTTTTTAAAGATGTCACTACACCAAATATTGGCCAATCTTACGGCTTCTCAACCCACCATAAAGATGGGAATTCATGTTTTTGCATTCGATGAAAAGGAATATTTCATACAAATACACCACAATTAGTTCTGACTGCATGCTGCCATTTAAGTAGCATAAATCACTTCATATCTCATGAATCGTGTTCATTTTTCTGCTAATCAGCTAATAAAACTATCTGAAAGAAACCAAAACAAAAAGGACAATGTTTTGTGATGTAGGCCATCTAGAGACTATAAATAGTTTTAAAAAGTAAAAAGAAAATCTTTAAATATTCTCATTTATGTTGCAGATAGATCTTTGCCCATTGTGCCCTTAAATAAATAGCGAAAAGCTAAATTCTTTAATGAAATGTGTTCTGCTTTGTTTCTGGTGGCTGGTAGAATTTAGCCAAATGGTCTTTTGTGGACTCAGTCCTGTTCAAATATTTGTAAAGTCCATCCAGAGAATGATTTATGTATTCAATTAAAGTTTTCATTCCTATAATATTTAGATTTTTCTTTTAGTGAAATGTAGCTACTTTCTCTTATTTTATTTATGTAAACAGTGCAAAACCTCAGATTTCAGAATTTGTGCGATGTACAGAAAAATCATGAAATCCTCACTCTTGAGACCAGATCATGTTTAACACTGTTGGATGACGAAAATAAAAAATAATAATACAATATATAACAAAGTAGATGTCAATAGATTTTTTATAATAACAAATATATGGGGTAATGCGACTATTGTTGCAGTTCTGTCTTAGTTTGTCTTAATTAAACTTAAGTTATATATAAGACTGTATGCACAAAGAATTCATTTATGTTAACACTATAAATTCAACACCCAATTTGACTAAATTTACATGATGAAATTGTTAAGGAAACTGAATTATCCTCCCCATGATTCTGGTCTCTGATGATTTTTTCCCTCTTTTTTTTTAGATAAACAAAATTTTTATACTTCTTTGGTTCATTGAAGCATCTGTCATTCCCAGTGCTCCCACTGTGCCTGACAAAAGCAGAGCCATGTTAGATTGAAAAGACAGAAGAACAATCTTTCAAATAGATCTCTTTTTGGAAATATATTATGACATAATCATGTTTTCTCCCTAAAAGCCCAGGGGAAGCCTGTCTGTCAGATTGCAGTCCTCTCTTTGGCTGCCTGGTCTGAGCAGAAACAGCAGTTGCGTGTTAATAGAACCCAGAGGCACTCTGAAACCTTACCCATTCTGCTTTGCTCTCAGCCAAGAGATTAAAGTCAGGGAAACATTACAGGAGGCTGGATAATTGCCCCTGTGTCTCCAGCAGACAAAAGGCAACGCTCCGGCAATTCCCTCGGTAAATTGTCAAGAGAGGCTCAAGGATCCTTCAAGGCTGCAGCAAATTGTACAGTGCTGTCTAACAAACTACCAATCTCTGGATATTATGAGGCTTCCATATATCCTTGGCCATAATGACAGCTTGCACTGCTGTAATAGAGTGCAGGCACAAGATAGCTTTTGTGAACACACTTCCAATAGAAAAATTACTACCTTGGCTCCCTGTCTGTGCTTTTCATTTTTGCTTGTTACGATTTGTATTTTGATTTATCCTGCTATCATTTTTATGGTTGTTTCCGCTTAGAGCTGAGTGCTGGTTGCTGCCACCACTAGATGATTGCAACCTTTACTCCCGAGAGCCACTTGATCCCCTGACAGGGGAAAAAAAAAAAATCTGCAAGCAGTTAATGAGTCGTCATACATGACCAGTGTTAAGGCTGTCTGCAAATTAACAGAGGTCTTTGTCATGGCTCTCCTCTACATCTCACACTCTTTCTTCCTCTTGCCACCACTTTCTCTTGTGCCCACCCCCACTCCTCCATCGTGCCCTTCCTCCTGCTCTTCAATTTTCTCCCTCTACCTGCCTGCTTCACGCTCCAGTAGCTGCGTGGCAGGAGCGGCGCTGTCTGGCTTTGGCTCTGAGCAGCATTCATTGTCAGCACGGTTCATGTTTTGAATTAGCCATTTAATGAGAACAAAAGAAATTAATTGGTGGTTTAAGCCTAATGAGACGTCTGTGAAATTAACAGCCCTCATCAATAGAAACAAATAAAATCCTTCAGCGTGTTGTTGGGGAGCATTATTCTGACAAAGCTTTTGACACAATGATGAATAGCGGGTCAGGAGAGACCATCTGTGCTTTTTTAAACCCCTGCAGGAGGGGGATGGAATGTGGGCTGGCTCAAGGAGATGGTGATAAAAGAGGGAGAGAAGCATGGGGGGGGAAGAAGGGGGGAAAAAGCTGAGAAATAAAATTTCACCAGCTTTATTCATCACCCTTTAGCATGATACTGCTGTCTTGCCATGGTTACAAAGGAAATAAAAAACATGGGCATTAGCATGTGAAAGGCGCTGGATCTCTGACTATGCATCCAGAAAGCCAAAGAGCTCTGATTTCGAGGGATATTTAACCTCTATTCAGACAGCAACAAAGACCTGGCTGTCGCGCTGAGAGCGGCGGTTCAGCCTGATTGGGGCTCAGGGGGGAAGGAGGGTAGGGGGGTGGAGAAGGGGACAGCCAGGATCACAGACCTCATTTGTTCCCCCTCTTTACTTTAGCCTGTGTCTATTCCCACTGAAGAGCAGCGTTTCCTCTCTGCCCCGCGCCCCATCACCCCCCCCCCCCCTCCTCTCTTAAAGTTGTAAATGTATGACCTGAGGAATAAATTGGATGGGAAGGAGGCGAGGAGGCAGTACAGAGAGCAGTAATACATCTCTATCATGTTCAGTGACCTTTATTTACCGAGCACTCCGCGACATCTTTGTCAGTGTTTTGCATCTGCCTGGCTTCCTCCTCTTTCTAATGGGCCGGTTTGAAAGTTGCGGACGTGATGGAGGTGGTTATCTGCATGTCCTCGGCTCAGCCCCCTTCCATCGCTCTCTCTGGCCACCCAGCAGGGCCGGCCCATCCCTGCCTGTTTGTGTATCATGGAGAAACTGTTTGCTTTCCTGTGCTGATCAAATAAACAAGCCGTGTCTTTCAGGGCGGGAGGTTGGAGGAGTTGTGTTGTTAAGTTCTATTGGTGAAGATAAGGAATTGTTTGATGGGGTAGAGAGAAACGAGAGCGATTTAGGTCAGCTAATCTGATTTACACAGAGATGGTCTAGCCATTGCAGGGAGCAGTAATTACATAGAGGGATTAGAAGCCCCCCAAAGCGGCCAACCTACTGAGAGGAGAGAGGGGTGGCAGCTTAGAGGCCTGAGAACTGCTCGAGTATGTTGCTGCAACAACAACAGCTTGAGCAGCTCTTGGTGCAGATTAAAAATGGCTGAGATTGCACTCAAAACAAAGAGGGCATTTGGCCAAACTGGAATTACGAAGCTTGTTTACATGCATTTACATCTGCTGCTTTTGATCCGAGCTTGATCGGAATTTGTTTTGTGGCCAAATGTCACATCTGCAGCAGAGTCCAGTTTAGTCAAACACCAGAACCTGGGAATCTGGGAAGGACACAGTCATATGTTCACGTTTCACTCTGATTTTTGGAATTTTCAGCGCATCATTTGGAGACCGGTCACTTTAAGTCTGGAGGTTTTGCTCATATCGTGTTTTTTTTTTCAAGAGCAGATATCCAGAGTGTCTCGTTGTCGCGTCCCTGTATTTAAAATGCACAGCTGAATAATTGCACTGCCAGAGCTGTCACTTCATCCACGGGAATGACTTGCACGCTTGGCTGCTGTTTTCTAAAGTGTGCTTGGTTAATCCACTCATTGCTTTGTGCATTGAATCCTGTGAACCATAGGGCACCCGCTTGGATGCCCGTGCATAAATTACTGCCATGGAACATAAAGTGCTGGGAGGATTTTCCTTAACGATTGCCAACGCTTTAAATGCTTCTGCTTCAACAGTCGATACTGCTCAGCCCATTCAATTATTCAGCGGTCCGTCCCTCATTAACAAAATCCTGACCTTGACATGTCTGCCCTATTTCTCTCCCCTGACAGACTCAGCTCTTCAAACGACTCTGTTTGCTCTGATATTGGCTGGGAAATCCATGCATATTGATAAGTTGTTTGCAGTGTAATTGAAAATGTCAGTTATGAGGCCCATGCAGGCAAAGGTCAGTGCCGAGAATAAAAGCTGACAGGCTGCTATGTATGGTGAATAAATAGCAAAGGAATGGGGGAGAGCAGGGAAACAATAGAATATGTTGCGTGCAATAAAGCTGTAAAAATGTATGCTGGCAGTATGCAAAGGGGTTGGTAAAAACTGAAGAGGAAAATTGAAGATGTTTTCAACCGAAGGTAATTATACAACTCTATTCTCTGGTTTCATATAGTTTTATGGATTGGCTTGCGGTCACTTGATTGAAATTCTAATCTGTTTCCAAAGGTCAAATTGTTCATCATTCATATCTCATGGTCTGGGTAAACATCCACAGCTCCAACACTCGATAGTATTTCTGAATATGCTTATCAGATAGGTGATCAGATAGAATGTCTGGCGGAGTAGCAGGTGTCCTATGGGTGCTGCCTTGTTTTGCACCATGCTGATCCAGTGACATGAGGTGTCAATCAAAAGCTGCCATGCTCTGCATCTTAGATCGCAGTCTTAATCCGCACCACGGGGGATTCCTCCGAGGTTAAAGTGCTCGCCACTATTTCTACATAAACAAAGATTTGAACCTCAATCCCCACAAGGCTCTTCTGGCCAGCCAACCCCCCTCTCCCCCCCACGCCAGGGCCCATCCTCCTCCCTCCTCCCCCCCCAGGCAGAGTGGTGACTGCCTGCTGGTTCTTTAATCGATTGCTAATGGGTTCAATTCCATCGTTGAGGAGCTGCTTGGAACCTGGCCCTGAGACTGAATGAAGTGGAAATACCATTTGAGGCTTTATGAGCCGTTATACTGCAGTGAGAGACCTCTATTCGGCATGCTTCGCAGCGCTGCAGAGTTTTGCACCGCCGCTTGATGGTTTTTCTTATGCCGGCTCCTACTGCTTTCGTCTCAGTGCTTCCCATTTACACCATGCCCTAAAGCATTTACATCCACTCAATCTACAACAAAATAGCTTTGCTTTGCTGCATTTTCACAAGGCTTGATGTGTAGGGTAATTACCATAGTATATCTCCCTTATACACAGGAGAACCCAGTGTATTCACTCCATCTTTATGCTACCATATTCATCAGTTTTTATCAGGAGTTGTGGCCCCGTGCAGCTCACATCTCCAACTTGGCTGTTTTATTAGCCGCAGTACGAGCAAAGGACAACGTATGAAACTAGCTGCTGTTTTAGTTTCGTCTCGTTTTTTTTATGGCAGTAAGATGTTTCCACCTTTGCAATGAGAGGGTTTTTTTCCCCTCCAGCCCACCCTCTCAGCTTTACAGATCTGCCCGGATTTCTGCAGCTCTCTTAAGAGCTTGCTCTGGCTGAAATGCAAAGCTAAGCAGCCAGCACTGTTCTACATTTCATAGCCAGTCCCAGCAGACGTGTGCTCTTTGAAGCATTCTGTGCCAGGGATACAAGTCTTATTTGTTCAGTTCTTCTAGAGAGAGGGGGGAAAGAAAAGAGGGAGAAAAATGTACGCTATTTTTTTTCTCTTTCATGACAGCAGAGTAACATTCTTTGACGTCTCAACAGCAAGCCTTGTATTACAGCACTTGCTGCCAGATGCCTTGATAGAATCACCCTTGTCAAACAGGAAGAGAAATAAATGCTTCAATGACCCAGAGCCTGGCCTAGTGATGTGGGAGTGGAAAGGAGAGGAGAGCAGTTGTGGGTGTCAGTTCACTTGGGGATGGTTATTCTCAATATAAGCACTTTCTTAGATGTGGTGTGAATAATTAGTGTGCCTGGCCTAGATAGTCTCATCAATGGACATTTAATCTTCTGAAGAATAGGGAGAAGAAAGCTGTAATCAAGGAAGCAAATGATTTCAGTAGCGGACCTGATGCCAGCAGTTGCAGCGGGGTACAAAGCACATGTTTGTGTTTGTTCTTTCAGACTCATCTTCCAGCGCCAAGTAGAGGATGACAGGATTTACATGCAGGCTTCTAATCTCTGTAAGCGAACCTGTTTCGGGATGTAATTCACATGGTATGTCTTTTGATTCGGATTAGTCTTGGCAATCCTCTTACCCGTGGCTCAGTATAACTTATCACTGACAAGGCCGTCTCGTGGAGCAGTGCAAATCCTCATATCCACCCCTCCCAGACTTCCAACTCGTAATTCTAATCTGTCCAAATCTGATCTGAGACTTTAACTTCCAAATACCTCTTGAAAGCCAAAGCTCAAACCGAAGTTCATGCAAGGCCTTTGGATTACATAAATTGAGGTTAGGGATTTTCAATATGTTCTTATATTTGAGTATACAGTACGACTTGGATCTAGGTTATGGTGGAGTTTTATTATTTATTTTTCTCTCTAGCACTGAATTTTGAATAAAAGATTATCACTCATGTTATGCCCCAAATATCCTCTGATAATTGATAGCATATCTTTTTTCCACTAATTCCCACTGAAGAAACTGAATTCTGTATCTTAAAGTCTGACTGGACTTCTGGTATATGGAGGCTATTTACATTTAGAAAGTTAAGCAGACATGGATAAAAAGAAAGAATGGGGAAAAAAATGAAAGGGACAAAGTTAACGTTCCATACTTTGCATTATGACATGCTTTTACATTTCATAAAAAATCTAAATGTTTGAGCCACATCCCTGATCCTTTAAGGTTCTTTATAATTCAATAAACAGGATTTAAAGTCGGGCATACATGCTCCACTTTTTCTGTCTCAGCTGGAAGGCCGCAAACGGGCTCTTATTAAACGTCGCAAGATTATGCCTTAATCTCACTGAACACATGTTGGGTGGAATAAAAGCAATTTTATTTCTGAAACAGTACTCCACGCAGCTCTCGCTCCATAATCTTTTGCCAGCTTCTGCAACAGGATGAAAAGTCATGCTGCCGTGCCAAAGCTGCTGAGTGTTTTGAGGAGGCTAAGAGATCAGGGTCCTAATTAGGAGCTGTAGCATATTAACATACCTGTGACCGAATTGGACCTCACCGACAGCCCAAAGACAAACTTAGTTTGCAGTCAGAGAGGATTTAGGGGCCATGTAGTCTGCTAGTGGTGAGACAGTGGTGTGAAGATGATGATAAGCCAAAGCTTTAAATCCCAGACTCAGCTGTCTTATCTGGAGCTGCTGGGCTGTGCGACATGCTTTAATGGAGGCGGCTCACTGTCTGAGCTTTAGCTACAATCGCATTAAGATTCCCCTTCACCTCAACTACGCTTGTTTGTTGTCAGTTTTTGATTGAATCTTGAGAATTAAGGTTTCATGTCAGTTAAAGTCACCCTAGTTTAATTGCTTTGACAGCAGGTTCCCAGGAAGGAACTGTCTAATTTAATCTCCTATCATGTGAGGAAGTGACAATGATTATACAACTAATACTACAATAATATCATTAAAACTAATTTTTAATCTGGTGTAAGACAGAACATTGACCTTTTATGACCTCTTTTCTTAAGAACAAGAAAAATAAAGAGGCTGGAAGCACAAAGAGACTGTCACAGATGTACGGCATGAAATAAAACCAAGTTAGGAATCAAACAAAACACCAGTTCTGTCTATGTTTGAAGGCAGAAAAACAAGTGGTTAGCAACGCTTTCAGAAAATGCTTCTGTGCGGTGTCTTTAATGTTAGGGGAAAAAAACACATTTCAGTCAACTTGCTGTAGTTATACACATTCAGTGTGTATAAGTGTGTAGAGATTTGAATGTAGACATGTTCTAGCTGGTTTTCCATCCACTGGTAAAGTATATTACAAGCAAACGTTTCAAATGTTGCCACACTGAAAACAAACATTAAAGCGGATCTATGCAACATTATCATAGTCATAAAGCTGCTTGGAAGTAATTACTTTGCTTGACTGACCTGTTCTGATGAAAAAGCTAACATTCCCTCCTCTATTGGGTCTCCCAATACCCAAAACGGCGCTTGCAGTTTTGCCCATTGACCCTCGCGTTTGTTTTGGTTTGGAAGTCTTGCGATACATGAGACTACCGCTATATGGCCTGTCGTAAATCCATTTGGACAGATATGCATGTTTCATCTGCAATTCGTTTTTCGCTTTGATACTGCTTTGATAGTTACTTTTACTACATGCCTCTGAAGCCATGGTGACTCGCCATCACCTGTTCAAAACAACTGTAAGTTGCCTCTGCTTTACAACATTCTTTTTTGTCTGTCACCTATTTTCGCTATGGAGCTCCCCCTACAGCTTTGGGGTGCGCACTGCATGGTAAACATACCCAGAGTTGCAATGATCTGCTTTAAACCACTTTCCATTAACTGCTATAGAGTAAATGCATAAGATGTAGTGTTTTTTTAGTGGGTACACAGCAGTTTTTCTTTAGCTGTGTATAGAGTTTATTACCCTACTAGCCATTGTGATTCACTAAAGACAGATAGCTGATTGATAATCAGTCAGATACTATTGTAAGACAGATGCTGAGCGAGGTAGGGTCAGTTGGAGGCTCCACCTGTACATAAAGTTCTGTATTGGATTAACCTTGATTCTGGATAGTCTGTGTTGGCAGTATAACTAGAATTGTTTCTATCCCCTATCCCCCGTGTTTACCCCCCCAAAACACACCCGTAACTGCACAAATGTACACATCCACACCCCGGTGAGTCCCAGTCTGTTTACTCAGGTGCCTGCTCACTCAGTGCAGTGATGAACTCCTGTGCAGACTTTAACACTCTGCTGCCTCTCAGGCAAATGCCAAAACAAATCTTGTCATAATTAGCAGTAATCCTGCTCATTACCGTCTGCTTAATTATCCTATTAATAGCACTTCCTGGGAGAGCTTGTTTGCTACGCAGGCAAATGTTTGTTCCTAAATTAGCAGACAAGAAGACAGCTCCATTGTTCAAACAGCAGCTTTGACAAAGCAGAACAGGCAGGATTAACAGCAGACAGAACAGGCCACAAGCTCATCTCTGCTTGGAGCTGACAAGCGGGGAGGAGGCAGCAAGGGCCAACAACAGCACTCTTATCCTTCAAGCTGCTGTAAAATCTACATCAAGTACACACAATCAGCGCCGGCAACTTGTCATATCAGAACTGCAGTGTACTATGAAAAAAACATGAGTGACGAGAATAGAGCAAGCTACAGGTGCATAGGAAGAGAGATACTTCCTCCACTGAGATAACGTGCTTATACGCGTTTGACTCTTATCAAGAGTCTAATTGTTGTATATAGAGACCCAATTGCAGTTTGTTTTCATGGGATTCAATCAGATTCTTACAGACGCATCAGACAATGAGATGCTTAAGTGTGTGACTTTGAAAAGTGAGAGTTGGCTCATGTGTGAACTGTCCTGCCTCTTGTCTGATAGCAGCTGGGATAGGCTCCACCCTCCCTGACCCAGCAGTAAACTAAGCAGTAGAAAATGGGCGGATAGATGGAGTCTTGTCAGACAGTGGGGTCGTTGCTGTAAAAATGAATCGGGTGTGTCTTATCTATCAAGCCTCATAAGAATCCCACCAAGACTTTTAAAGTAAATAAAGCGAAGGCGCAGAGAAAGGTGAAGACCAGGCACATTGAGCTGTGCACGCTAACCCAAGCAGATTCAACACCTCATGCTCTTCCAGGCCTATACATTATAAATAACCCTCTCTCTTTCCCCATGCACCAATCCCCTATACATACACGGTGCACCATAGTTGGAGTAAGCAGAGCCCGCAGCACTGTCAGCCCATTGATGTACAACACTCTGCCCTTTGTTCCTTGTACACAAACACACTTTCCACATTAATATTTCACAGGAAATGTACTCCAGCTTGTGATTTAAAGCCTTTTCTTGTTAACAATGCTGTTTTCTCTTTTCTGTTGCACTGAATTATGGAGGCAGCTTGTCAGAAAGAAGACATGCCCATTAGATTATAATAATACAAGAGATAAATGAATACTGGTGAGGCACATGTGACTTTATCCGCCGTACCGCGCCGCTCCAGTTCAAACATTTTCCCTGAGGTTGCACTTGCAGCTATTAGTTAGGGGCACGGAGATATGTTTAATGTGGGGTGTATGCTGTGTGTGCGAGTGAGCGTTTGCAATGTGTGTACACATTATGCACATATGCAGATTATAGCATATTGCAGATGCATTTTCCTCCAATCTGTTTGTTGCAGGGTTAGAAAATGCACAGCCATGTGATGTCGCTTGTTTGTTCTTGTTGTCAGAGAAAAGGCAAGGATCAATGGATTTTCCTTGCAAGAGTGAAACATGACAGACATAACGAAAGCCTTTCATGAGAAATGAATGAATAATTCATAGGCTCTCTCCCTCTCTCTTGCTGTGCTTTGTTGTGTCTCATACAGATGGGATTACAGAAGGCTAGATCTTGGAAACATATGAAAGATTAATTTGTGATCTGGGACACTGCTTGCTTACAAAAGGACTAAATAATGATTTTACTGAGAGTGGCAGGGATCTGGGGATGGGTGTGATGTGCACTGGGGGGTTGGACACAAAGAGCCTGCAGAGAACAGAGCACACAGCATTCAAAATAATGTGACCTGACAGATATTCAGAAAACTTTGCGCAAGAAGTGAGCTCCAGCTTTCAAACATCTCTTATTTAACTCTGACTGATTCCTGTTAGGAGTTCATGTTGTGACGGATTGTTAATCTTTTTTTATCACTGAAGAATGAAGTACTTCCCCCCCTTTGGACGTGCAGGTCAGACACTTAGCGGCTGTAAAACGTCGTCGGCAGCTGTCAACGATGTGCTGTCATACTCAAGGACCCTTCTGATGTACTTTCTCTTAAATCCAGGACCTCGTACTGGTGAGCTCACTTCAAATTAGCAGCATCCTGCCATCGGTTCACTCACTGCTCTTGTCCTCAAATTTGCTGAATTTGGCATTAAGGGGCTGCCTGAAAACAACGTGCATCTTATCATAAGAGTCCTCTTGTAATTCACCAGCTAGGGAGCCGGAGAAGCTGTTTTCTAGTCTCTCACAGATGGCACAGACTCTGGGGTGGCGCTGCTTGTTGTTTTTGATGAGCTGTGCATATACAAAAGCAAAACATCTGGAGCTGCCATGTGGCCTCTCCATTTGGCCAACCCCATACCTCCCCGAGCCAGATGCACCCAAACAACTGTGAGCTAAACAGCATGAATGATTCATAGATGAATGAGAGGCACAGCTCACACTAGAGACCTGCCAGCTACTTTGATTGGAAATCTGAAAAAGCTATGAATATGTAAAAGACGTTAAGCCCTTCGGGGGCATGGTTTGTTGAATGATCTGTATTCGATCAGCACAGTAACAACTCCTGTGCCTTTGTCTGATTAGAGAATAAGAAATATAATGTCCAATTATTGGAGTCATCAAATTATTAAGACCTCTGAATGGTTAGCGAGGTACTTCATGCTGGACCGCTGGTGTTTCAAAGATAAGCAGACACGATGAAGGATTCACACCTGCTCCAAGACTCCGTCATATCAGACTAAATTAGATTTGAAATTAGAAACAGTTTGCATATGATATCAAATAATCTATGTAGGAAGCTATCTATGGAAATAAAATCAGTCAGAGAGAACAGACAATTGGTGGAAAAACACAAACACATTCGACTCGCTGCTTGAGTAAATAAACAATTAAAGTTTCTAATTTTCTTCTTCAGATCACATATTTTTGACGTCGTAATGAAAAACCCCATGATGGCCGACTATTTTAACATGTTATTAGGGAAATAATTTCTTGGGATTTCAAGATTGCAAAGTTTAGAAAAATAGCTAAATTTAGCTTTACATTAGCCAAATACAGCAGAATAGACAATCCTGAGACCATCTTGACGGGGATTGCACCATCGACAAGATCAGTGACTGGATTCCCTGTTGCACTTGGATGGGAAACACATCTTGTGGCTTGCTACATGTTCAAAGAGTTTATGAAAAAGCGTCACAGCTGGCGCAGATCTACTGTAAATTATTTTCAGGTTTAGTCCAATAATGGGTCTTCTATTGATTTGCTGTTTTTTATATCAGGTTTACACTAACAATATGACACCAGAAATGTGGGAATTTACCTGTAAAGCCACAAACACACAATAAGAGCAACAAGATACTTTCTGGAGGTTCATAAATCTGTTCTCATAGCTGCTGTCAGTGGTGTCATGGGATGGGTTAGGTGGAAGGTAAATATGGTAAAGCTATGGAATAATGTGCTTCACCTACCAGAGGACAGAATGGCTTTTTATCTGGGATATCTCAGTTAGCGGCAAATGGGCATCAGAGATATGTTTTCCTCTTCAGCAACACAGACTTAAACATCTCTATATCCACAAAATGAAGGTGGCTGTGGAGATGTTCAAAGAATTTGCCCTGACAAAGTGTACCGAAATGGTTGGAAGAAATTAATCATAAATTGAAATTGCATACTTATTGTCTGAACACACACCAAAAGACTGAAACACAGCTTCTTGCCCAGAGCTAAATCCATCTTCTCGTGCCCCACCCCCGCCACGACCATAGACTGAACACTGAACATGACTTCCACTGATTAACACTGTAATTTTTATTCCTTTTATTCCATTCCATTTTTTCTTTCATATTTATCTAAAGATATATTTATTTGCCTTCATTATACTTTTTTATTTTTGTCTTACTATGCCTTAAGCCAAGAGCTGCTGAAGAAAATTTCATTACGGCTTGCATAATGATGATAAATCATTATTGGTTCTTGTTCAAAAACGTGTATGAGAGTGAAAGATATGTAACATATGGAACAGATCTATCTGAGAGCCAGAGATGTCTGTGTGCTCCGTTTTGCACTGTCAAATGGCCATTACATACTTGGATAGAAGAAGATCAAATATGCCATGACTCTGAGCTCAGGGAGGTTGAGAATGAAATCCACTATCTGTTGTACTGTCCTTTTTATGAAGACTTAGAAAACACTCTGACAAAATATCAACACATGAAGGTCCATATTTAAATGGAGATATACTTAAATGTTTATCTGATAGCCATGTATTTGCAGTATCCAATAAAACTTGGAATAGAAGGAAAAAGGCAACTCATGCAGGCTCTGAGGACGAATCGGTTATTTCTTATATTTGTGTATTTATTTATGTCATCTTTAGGCTGTGTATCAATATTGCTTATTGTTTTTTGTTTTATTCTTATTCGCTTTGTTGGGGTGTCAGCATGATGGAGCAGGGGGAAAAAAAGTCTTATTTGTAAATATGTCTGAATAATCCTATAAGGTATGGGCTGTGTTTGACAGCCAGACATGAAAATAAAATATCCATCCATTCATGTACGTCTACAAAGGCATTCTGCGTTTTGTCTTTGTCAGGCTTTCTGTTACTGTAGGCTCCACGGGGAGCACATTTTGCTAGATCATGTCATACGCAGAGAAATAGAGCAGGAGTTATTACTGGAAATAAAACCAGTTTGTCGCGTGTCATTGGCACCCTGCCGCCCAGCAGGACCCATACGCTCACCTCTACAATGTCAAGCTAATTAATTTTGATCTCATTTTCTGTACATCAGCAAGTCACAACATGCATCTTTCAAAGTCACATTTTCTCTGGAACAGATTTGTGTCCTTTTATCAAAAACTAAACAGCCTGATGATATTTATCTGATTTACATGAAAGCTAATCATAGCTGCCCTGTCCACAGCGGACTTCCGCCCTGATTTTAACTGAAAGCATGCGTCGGAAACATGTCAACCAGCGGAAAATCTGACAAAAATATGATTTTTAAAAATTGTCGCTCCAATGAGGAGCAGCCGGAGTATTCCTCCAGCTCCAGTGTTGCACCGAGCAGGGGCGTAACCATCATCTCAGAAGTGAGGGGGACAAATTTATCAGGGGTCTGTTGAGTGATTTATGATCCACTCGCATTCAAGTGCACCTTAAAGAATCCCATATAATCACTGACAGACACAATACAACTCCAGGGGAGTGATTTTAGTTTTTTTAAGTACAGTATCACTCAAAGGTTTAGGATCACTTTCCTATTAAATACAATAGATCCTTAACTTTTGAGCGGTAGGGTATATATGAAAAAAATCTAAAGCTGCCAAATTACTGTTGATACTGTTATTGTAATCAATACTGTTGATCAACGCTATAACAAAATTTATTATCAGCTCTAAATTCCTCTCTGACCTAAACAGAAACAATAATAAAATGAAAATGAGATCATTTATATGAAAAAGAAACAAAGTCTCCTTGTTGTCAAGCCTCTTCGGTTAAATAACTGATGTTGGTGTCGGGGCAAAACATGCATAAAAAAGAATAACTGAATGAAATAAACATATGTATCTGTGATACACCAATATGTCTACTTAATCTTCCATTATATGAATTTAAAAACCCCCCCACAACTTCAATCTAGCAGTAGACTAGTACACTGATCTCGCCTGAAGCACCCAAACGTAATTCTGCGCCTCTCATTAGCTGAGCAAATGGAGCAATAATGGGCACAAGTTGTACACAGAAATGAAAGAACTGGGTTTATTCCTGACATGAACAAATTAGCAGAGGATAGAACACAGGCAAGAAATTCTGGTTAACTAGCTTAACATGATATCTTGGCATGTTTTAACTAGTCATCATTTAACTACTTTAACACAACATTTAACACAACTACGGTGTGTTTGGAAATAACTGTGCAAATGTTTTTTAGCTTGTTGGTAGCTGTCGCTGGATTGTTGAGCATGATGCACCCGTGCAGCACTGCTCAGCAGCACAAGCTGAGCACCAGCATTATGTGGTGCGTTTTAAGACGGTTCAAAATACACGTTGCCGCATGTTAATATTAGATAAAACCGTTTAAACGGCTGAAAAAAGTGCAGGAGACAGAGGGGACTTCCATCATTGTAGTCAATTCTGAGCCAAATTACAACTTAAAATGGGCCCAGTATTCTATATAGGTTTGATTAACATCAACACATTAGCTGAGAAATAAACTTTAAGAATATTCAGAGCAACTCAACTGATTAAAAAGTGTTTTTTCAACACAGCTTTTAGGTCATAAATGGAAAAGTGATCCGCAATATAACTTAGTCTTGATGTCACATGATATTTAAATCAGGCTATTTCGTCCTCATAACATGAATCATATTCACGCTGCTATAGGCTCCCTGTTACAACTACTGAGTTCATGAATACATGATTAAGTGGATCAGATTTCAAAACTGATAAGATTTATATCCAGTGCATTAAGCTGGTATGTAAGTTACACTTGAAACTAAAGAGTCAAACAGAGTAATTATGATAAGGTGGGGGTGGGTGCATAATTCCATAATCTATATATACACAAACTAGGCTGTGAATTTTGGGAAAAACTAAATACCATCCAATTCTTCAAGGCTATCAAATATATATAACTACTACATTTTCCTTTATTGCCTCTCTATATGAGTAATTTTGAATAATGCCTTGAGCCGTTTGTGTTGTGATTTTCTGCTCTGTTAACATTTGTTAAATTACATCAAGCATGTTGTTTTTGCATCAGTGCTCATGTTTTTGTCTTGAGCCTGTTGTTTCTTTTTCACAACAAACTACTTACTCTGTAATTTCATTGAGATATACTGTATAATAGTTTTATGATGGCAGTATACATTTATAATTAATGATAAAAAACCTGGTTTGAAAAACAAACTCAAAAATAATTTTAAATATCTCTTGCATTTGTAAGATAGCATTCACACCTCAGTGAGTCAGCTTTACTGTGAGCAATCTTTCCTTCTGAGCAACATAGGAAATATTTGCTAAATTGGTGATCACTGAGCCTATTCTGTCTTTTACAGTTCACTGTGGAATACTTTGATTTGACAATATAGGCTATGTGGAATCTTACTAGACATTTGGGCAACACCACAAAACAGTAAAGTTATTATAATGCACTATGCAGTGAGTTGCAAGATTTTGGATGCATTCAAAGACATTCATGCTCAGGTTGGAGTTGCTTACTCTCTGCAGGAGAGGTATACTGTACCTTTCTTTGTGGGAAAGGCCTGATTCAAAGTTTTGGATGGTTTTCTTTTTATATAAATGTTTTGTGGTGAAATGGAAGTTTTTATGTCATTCTGCTGAGTCATGACCTATAAAGACTGCACACCTTTTGCTAAGCTGGAAACATTTTCTTCACTCATTAATCTATGTTATAGAGAAGACAAGCATCACAGATGGGAAAGGATTTGGATGATTCCACATTTTTCTTCTAAGGATGAGCTCATTCTTTCTTTCCCTTATTCTGTTTTTCTGTTTCCCTGGCAAATTACGTTTTCATTAGACAAACATCACAACTGTAAATCATTCATCACAGGTAATATCAGGTATTTTAGATACATATAAATTGAATTTAGTTACAGACTGTAAGAAACTTGTTACAGACTTGTTAATCTCTGCTCCCAACTAGGGCTGTTTCCAGGTATACATTGTTTTCAGCCTTGAGTCCTAAATCCATTTTTACTAAGGATCAGTAGCACATGCGCATCAAAACGTATTAAAAGGTATTAAAAATATCTAACTGGTTTACAGTTCCTGGCTAACTAGCATTATCTGGCTATCCGAGCTAGCTAGCAGAACAAAAAATGGTGATTTAAAAAAAGGCTCTGCTACACCAAACAGCTACCTTACCTTCATCCTCTTACTGTCTTTCTTCCTCTATTTTCTTCTTCTAATGTTTTTCTGTCTCACTAAGACAACTTCATCCTGATGCCATGACACTGTCTACCATACACATCTCAAATGAATGATGAATGCCTGTCACTCATTCAGTCACCTGACATCACTCACTGTGTTTTGCAGTGGAGTTCAACAATTTGACCTAATTATTTCACAAATAGCCTACATTAACTACAGACAATCATTGTATCATTGTATTTCCTAAATGTATTTTTAAGAACATATAGCATTAAGAGGAGTTATTTTAGTAAATCTTTGGGGCCATGGGCTTAAGGGGTCCTATGTATTTGCATGGTCTGCATAAAGAAAGAAACTTCCATCAATTCCTTGCTACTAATGGTTTCTGAATGTTTCCTGACAAAAGTTTTTATGCAATTGAGAAAGATAAAAATGTGCCAGAATTCTGCTCCTGCTCTGAGATAATGTTTTTCCATTCAGAATATAGAAAGACACAAGATGTGACAGAATGGCCTACAGTGTCATTTTATAAGTTTATTTTTAGAGTACTGTAGTATGTTAGAGGCAAGGGTGTAATGATGTGTGTCACTATCTATAAACAGGCCAATAAATATGGAGAGCTGCTGAGGCAGCTCTGTGGAGGAATTTGTTATCAGAGCTCTGAGAGCATGTTGTAGACTCAGCATTGATGTCATTCACTGTCTAATGAGATGAGCTCTCACTGCTAATTAACCCATCAATAACTCCCAGCGCTGCATTCATCACCACACAAAGCACAGCGAAAACATGCAGAGAAGATCATCCATCCACCCATCTATCCATCTGTCCATCCATCCATAGGTTTTTAGTTTGGTTAAGTATTAGCCTAGCTTAGAGTATCAGTGCATTTATTTGTAGTTACATTTTAATAAAAAATGATATCACCTCTGCACAGCTTCATAAGACAGTGACACATTAGTGGTGCACATTGGCTCCGTTAGTATTTGACTAGGCTGAGGAATGGAGCAAAAACACAGCCTTATGATAACACAGGCCTGCAACTCTGATACAACAAGTACAAACAGAGTGCAGACTTAGTTACCTGATATTTTTGATACTTTGTGGTCGGAAATGCAGTCAGCCGTGATCTCAAGTAATCGTTTAGGTTCTTGAAATTCCTTTGAAGAGAATGAAAGAGGTGAAAAAAAAGTAGGGAGTGGGAGATTTCAATGAAATTTCAATTTTATTTTTCAGTTGCTTAAGTCACATCTTGCAAGTCTTTTCTCATAGGGAAAAACAATGTCCACTACTTGTTGTATATTGCTGATGTAGTACAAAGACTGTTCAAAACACAATGCATTAAAGCAGTCTTGCAACAAAGAGCTTGTTAGTCAAGCTGTCACCCAGACCTTTGATGTGTGATGTTGGTGCTGGTCTGTGGAAAAGAGACTGTGTGAGTAGCTATTTGCATGCACAGCAGGAAAGTTGTCATCTAAATAGTCACTCAAGTCACATCTGAGACATTTAAGTGCTGCATGAACTGTAATCTGCCTCAGTGACAGTAGGTTATTTTCATTTATGAGGGCAGTAAATAGCTTTGTGTGCATTTTATACCACACTCGGGCAGCAGATGTGGTTGATAAGTGAGTCTGCTGAGCCACAATGCAGTCCAAGTAGCAACAATAATTGGACTGATTAACCTGAAAGTAACAGTGTACTTAAAATACTTCACTGACCAATATTTGCTGGTTTTCCCTTTTCAAAATAGAGGAAACGAGTTCATGATGACCCACTGCTGAAGATCGATGTTTTCCTATCAAGATTCATATATTATTAAAAAATTTTACAGGTTCTAGTTTGCAAAGATCTTTGGTGTTATTTTATCCAGCATGTTGTGTCGATGAATACAGATTAACAGCATGACTGCCCTTGTATAAGAATTAGATTTTTCCCTTCTCCTTGTATTTGTTTATGGTTTATTGCATTGATGGCAGCTTTCAATTTCCCCCCATGTTGCCTTTGGTTTCAGAATTAAGCTGCGTAAAAAAGGATTAAGATTATGCTTTGAATGAGTCATCACTTTAAACTACAGATGGAGTTTACAGTTCAAAAGGGATTATAAATATTAAAGAAGGCATTTTTCTTTTTCCAGATGATTGGGTTTTGCACCAGTGCGTTGCTGAATCACACAGCCTACACAAATTCAAGGGATTAAGCATACATAAATCTTCAAGGTCTCTCTTATGACTTGGTCTGTATTGCTCCAAGAAATATCCAATTAAATAATGCATTGTTTCTAAGAAACACAGCCTACCACTGAGGTTAGTGCAAATACAAGAGGTTGAAGTCCACCGTCGCTGAGTGCAAGTCATCATGTGATCGGACAGCTCAAAAGCTTTTTGCTCTTTGCCTTTTAAAGACAAATCTATTTGCTTTCCCATTTGGTTTTTCCTTACTCTTCAGATCAGCTTCATTGGGCAGCAAAGGGATTATGAATCCCGGGTGTACATGCAATCTTCACAATCTTGCTTTTCCTACCTGTTGTTGAGACAGAGGAAACTTATTCTCATACTGACCTGTCAAACGCAGGAAATAATCTCATAGGGATGTGAATGTGAGGAACAGAAGATGGTGAAATACATCCTTCCAGGTTGGTGTAGTGATAGGCATGCCCTCTCTAAGGTAGTCTTCCAAACCATTACATTTAAATAGGACAGGTTTTAATTGCTTTGTTTCAGAAGGTATACCTAAGTTCAAAAGACCTGTTCAAACACAGTAGCCTACTTTTAGTATAGGCTATTTGATATTTTTGTGCAATTTTCTCTTTTGCTGTAAAAAAAAGAAAGTGCTCAAATTTCCCTAGTCCTAGGTTTTCCATTGATTAAAACGTATAACAGTGTGAGTCCCGATGTACACACACATTAGGAAAATGCTGACCTTATTCAGAGTGTGCTCTCTGATGTTCTATAACAAGAGAATCTCAGGTGCACTTAATAACAGTAATTGCTGTATTCCATCTTCCACCGTTTTCCGACCCGTGCTCATAATTGTGCATGGCTTTCTGGGACACTTGCATTAAATGGAACAATTGTTCTTTTATTGCTTTTTACCTTTGCTTTTAATGATGGGAACATTAATCAGCAATAGGTGCTTGAAAGCTGAGATTTTGTTCCGGTGCAGATGCTCTATCACCCCACAATCTGGAAAGTTTGGAAGCAGAGAGTAGAATGGTGTTCTTTGTTGTCATTGAAGGACCAAACACAGGTTAATGAGAATGGAGGGTGACATTTATGGTGGAAAAGGAGTTGTTGTACTGAAACGTTGCTTTTTTTTTTTTTTTTACCAAAGCATGCCTCAAACATTTTGCTTTATGCACCTCATCACACACAAGCAACTGAAGGTGCTGAAATGGGGGCTGTGAGCGAGGGAAAGGATGATTGACATCCATCTAACCGAGCTTTAAGCTACCAAAGTCAACCCGGAGAAAACGGGAGAAAACGGGAGAAAACGGGAGAGAACAGGAGTTAACCAGCTAACGGAAATAGGTGGGCTAAAGTTAAGGTGCACTGTTAGCCACCTAAACCCCTGTAGTCGTGCTCATCAGTATGACTGTGCTACCCCCGGTCTCGTTTTCCTGGATATCTGACACATGTCGATCAAAAGGACATGCCTCTAATAATGAAGAAGTTTACAATTAAATAACATCTAAACTGATGAGTTACAAGTTTTTCACTCCCCCAACAGTTATTATGAAGGTAAACTTGACCTATTAAAGCTAAAATAGTTTTATGAACCAGGCTATTAACATGTTTGATTTTGCAGCGAAGTTGGCTTTTCTAACATGGGATTCTATGGGGATCTGCTCTGTTTTGCAGCAGCACCTAGCTTATGAAGAGGGAACTGCAATTTTTATCACTTACTGTAGGCATAGGTTTCAGGTTTGTAAGGCAGAGGTTGCCGCCTGACATTAGCTAAGGAAGAGAGCAAAAGAAAGTGAAAGGGGCATAAACAATGCATAAGAGTTGTCATCGGACTGACTTTTACTGATTTGAGTGAGCTCACAGTACGTACAGGATGGATGCTGAATTAGTCGTTGTTCGGGGAAGCATCACTGAGAAAATCCATCAAAGTTCAGTCATACTTATTTTAAGTTGATAAAACACATTGGAGCTATCTCCATATGAGTGTTAGAAACCAGCTTATCTTGGCAGGACATTGCAACAGGAACAGGTTGATAAACCTATATGTACAGTGTGACAAATAAAAAAGGATGTATGGTTGCAATCTGTGTATAAGTAAGATGACCTTTGACCGGCTTAAATAGTCACAATGGTCATCTTAGTGTGGGAGCATTATCTCATTGATAGTAAAGGATACAGGTCACTGTGAAATAAAAAACTCGTCAGATCTATTTGGCAGAAAATTACTAGTTGGGTCGATGACCAGTAGGCACAGGAATGGATCAATATATTTGACGGAACAATCTTCGCTTATGATGACAATGTATTGACTTTTTAATAACCTCTCATGTTTCTCCGGTGCTAATCATTTTGTTTCCCTGTTAAAGTTATTCTTTAACTGTGTGTGTCTGTGCGTTTCTGTGTATATGAAAGATGCTGCATGCATAAATGCTTGGAAGGATGTGTGCATGCTTAAGCACAGTTAGACAAGTACAGTATGTGCATGCGTGTACTGTTTTACTGCCAAATATCTCACCAGATCCTTCAATTAAAACAGGTTTTGTGGCTGTAAAATGAGATGCTTGTTGTAATTTAAAGCCATATGAGAGGTCACTTTGCCTCTTCAGGTCATATGACCCTGAGCTGCAGTCTTACAGGCAGAGTGACCAACATGAGCCCTCCTGCTCTGACAGACTGATCCCTATGAATAAATGATGGAGTGTGTGTGCCAATAGTCAATAGCAGGAATAAGGCAGAGCTGACATACAAATATTCATGTCTTACTTGCTGTTGGGAGGTGCAGGCAGCTATCATAATTTCACTTTAATATCCTGTTAGAAATGTGTCCAACATGTTAGCATGTTAAATGTTTGAGTTGAAATAGAAAATCATAAAATTTGAATTTAATTTACAATCAGGATATTTTTCAGATGTCACAATTTCTGCTGAAATTAGTCATCTGTACAATCTTAAAGGTATCGTATATGCTTTTAAATCCTTCTTTTTCACAAGTAAAT
>JBBDHI010000010.1:18065392-18090722 GCA_037177115.1 Craterocephalus stercusmuscarum | reverse complement strand
CTGCTGCTTTCAACCTTTATGCATTTCACTTCAACTCTCTCAGCCTTTTAAACCTCTTTCAACCTCTTTCAACTCTTTTTCAACATTAATAAGCATTTCAGTTCAGCATTCCAGCATGGGGCATTCACAGTGCTGTTGCAGAGTAACAGCTTTTTCTAGTTCTTGTTTGATTTTCTGTAATGTTTGTTAAATTGGGGTGGGTGGGGTGGGGGGTGATTCTTTCTGATTTATGCAGGCATAAATCTGGAGGTCCTACAATGCAGCCCTACAGCTGTGGTGTGGACTCCCGCCCTCTGTGGTGCTGGGTGAGCTGGCTTCAGGTGTGGACTGGGATATCATTTCTTCACAGCAGTGTCAAGCTCTTATTTATATCTTAATTTATACTTACATTCACTTAATAGACAGTAGGGATTTGAGATCATGTTTGTGTTGGGTGGGGTGGGGGAGTGTAGATGTGGTTTGTTTGTGTGTGTGTGTGTGTGTGTGTGTGTGTGTGTGTGTGTGTGTGAAAATGTTTGTGTGTGAAAGATCACTTTGAAGTATGTGTTTTTAATTTCCTGTTATATACTGGTGTGTGAAGGCTTTTAAATTCTTATTTTTTGAATGTTTACGTTGTTATTATGTAAAGCACATTTTTAAATAAATGTGATTTGACTTAATTTGATATTAGCACCATAATATGAGCCTTTTTCTCATACATTTTTGTCCCCCTCTGTTTTCTATCCATTTAAAAAGTTCTGTTGCGTTTTAAAGTCAGCATAGAAGGGCAGTACTGTAAAAATAAACTCACCGCCACCACTAGCTCCTATATATTAGAGGCAACACGTTCCACTGTTTAAAAGTATGTGCCCACATTCCCATTGGATTTAATGGGATATGACATTTGAATATTGGAGTGTTCACATAAATTCATGTATAGCATAAAAAAACTACCAATACTGATGAAATCTTGAATAATACAAATGAGGTTATTGTTAATTGAATCATGAGCTATAAAAGAGAAAAGTCCATCATTGATAATATAACAAATCCCATAAGGACAATGCAGCAAAGTGTTGAAATAAATCTTAGCATCAAATGAAAAGAATGCACAGCCATAAGTTAAGAAACTTGTATAACTTGCCTCTTTGAGGTAAAACCATGTTAATCTGAAAGTTAAGTTTACTCACAGTTTTTAAGGATCCTTTTGTACTTTCGTTTCTAAGTTGAAGACACCTGAAATTTATTACAGTGCATTAAATCTAAATCAGTGTAGGATTGGCTCAGGGTGAATGTGAATGTTAGCTCCAGAAGTACAAAACTGCAGTTTCTCACATTTATTAACCTCATTTATTATACTTACAACCAAAAGCTGAATGCTGGTCTGTGAGAAAAGTGCACATTGAATAATCATCGCTGTTTTAGGTTATACTTACTCACTCATTAGCGGCACAGTAAAAACTGAAAGTAAACCCATTGTTTCATCTGTAAACGAACACCAAAGTGAAGCAAACTATCGAGAGGAGGTTTTAGAAGGTGGCGTGAACTCAAGTCTCCATATGCGTTCGGACTGTAGCCCAGAAGAGATTTTTGAAAGGTATATGTAATCAGCAGCTGTGCTCACAGTACTAGTGTCAGGGTTGGTTGGGACCTCATGGGGAATAAATTTGAGAGCTTGTGAAGTAGTAACTACTCTATGGAGCATAGTAAATAGTGTAAAACAATACACTGGATTCGGGTTTGTGAATTTCTGTTTCACTGCTTATCTTATTTGTGGAATAATATGTAATTGTATCCATTCAAGTTAACAGAAATATTGAGATGACTTTATGTGAATGTTAAAATTATTTAATAACCTCAAAATGAATGAACTGATTAGATCCAACTTAATGAATAATTACCAAATTTGGCCATGATTTGTATCATGTAAAATAGATGCTTCGTCCATTAAAAAGATTGTTGGTAACTTCTGATTTAATTCAAGTGTATAACTTAGTTTACATGTAAAACAAATTAAATTAAAAAAAGAGCTTTTAATGAATATGTGTGTTGAAGTTTGTATTATTCTGACACAAAACTGTTATTTTACTCCAATTAAACATTACTTGTAAAAGAGACAATCAGTTATTTGTAATTTGATCATCTGCTTTACTTCAAATACAGTGCAGATGTGTATGAATGCAATGCACAGGAAGACTCCAACCATTCTGCTAGGGTTGGAATTTTAAACTAAATTCAATATATTCACAATTGGAAACCCATTAAAAGATAATAACAATAATAACAATTAAAAAAATACTTAAAAAAATACCTACAAACAGGTCCTGTAATAGAGCTCTGTGGGAATCCCTGACTCAATACGACGTCATAAATAGAGATGAACATGAGTTAATGCACATCTGATAATTTGTATTCTGTTAGAATAGAATAAGAGCTTTATTGTCATTTTATAGTGGGCTACAATGAAGTGGTCTCCAGTAGCAGCTACAGCTACGTATCTACACAAACAACTATGTGTTTAACAGCCAGTGCCAAACGTTTGGACACACTGTCACACTGGGAATGTGTGTCCAAACTTTTGATTGGCAGTATACATTACTAAAAATGTGTTTACAGTTTAAACATCAGCATTTGTTTTGATTTTGGACCTGAAACCAGAAATAAAAAGAATAAAAACTGAAGATTAAAAAGATTCCTAACCTGGAAATCCACACATCTCACTCATCTTTAGAAAAAAAAAAAAGAACTCCCCACAGATATTTTCAGGAGTGATTTTTCATCTCACCCTCAGAGTGACTGACATACAGCATTACTTCATGTTTGCTACAGCTTGCAGCAAGTTCTCTGCCAACAGAGCAGAGATTTACCTCAGCCTAATGTGCTGCACCTGTCTGATCTGTCTGTCTGTCACCAAGGCTGCTGGACCTCTCTGCCTCTTTCTCATCTGTCACTGGGCAGGACAGCTAACGTGCCAAAGTCAGGTAATGTTGCATATCATGTACAGTGGCATTCAAAAGTTTGGGCACCTAGTCAAGGTATCTGTTACTGTGAATAGCTGAACGATTAAAAGATCGCCTGATTTCCAAGAAAGATTTCATGAATGTTTCAAGTGAGATGACTTTTTTCTTTATGCTTATCTTTTGAAGATTTAAAATAACAATAAAGGTAAAGAGCTTGAAGCAAAAGTTTGACCATCCCACAGTACTATTCCTTTGGAAGCAACGTGGCTTTCTTGGTCTTTGGTTAAAGTGATTTTTATCCAGTGTTCAGAAAAAAAGGTTTTCTCTGGCAAGGCCCAGAGGATTGTCAAAATAGTGTAAAAATCTCAGAAATTCTTAAGAGCAACCTATTTTAGTCCTTCAGAGAATTGATACAAGGATGGAAAATGACCATGCAGGATGACAACAACCCTAATTATAAACTACTAAATTATCACATGAACGGTGAGTATTAAATGTCTTAAAATGACCGAGTCAAGATATGAAACTGATCAAGCCAACCAGCTCATACCCAAGCACTTTGTGTACATTTCTACGTTTTTTGTATATTCACCTTTTAAAAAAAGGGTAAAATGTTCTATGATGTGTGAATTTGATTGTCATATTCTGTCCATCTACTGTATTGCCTTGCTGAAAAAAAGAAACTGATCAAGCCAATCAATGGCATGACTGAATGTTTACCGCTGATTTTTTAAGAACTGTGTTTTCTTTTATTCAAGAGCCTTTTGATTATTTTCCATAATCATATTCAGTCACCTGTATGACAACAAAAAGGAAAAACTAACGGAAATGTAATTTTTTATTTGGGTTTTTTTATTGTCTGACATAACTAATTCCATAAAAGTAGCTTCAAAATGCTTCAACCTCAACTACCTTTTCCCATTTATAGTACAAGGTGGGAATAGTGTTTTCACATTTCTGTTGTGTTTGTGATGTTCAGAGGGGGCGCTGGGTCTAAAGAGGATGCCTCTAGAGAGGAAGCAGGAGGTCAGGTGGTTATGGAGTCAAATCAATGTGTGTGTTTAAGACAGGTGGCATAGCAGAACACACCACCTTATCTAACATCGGTCTGTTGATTCGGCAAAGGCACTGATACAGCTCCAAAGTGCTTCTGTTCAGTCAGTATGAATGACCAAAGAGGAGCGCTGCAATAACTAAGAAGTCTTTTTTTTCCTTTTCTTTCTTTTTTTTCCCCCACCAACAGCTGTGATCACATACTGCACCCTTGTCATCCATTGTAGACACGCCATATGACTATGATTCTCCACGGGTCTTATCGCGCTTGTACTGTAACAATATCATAAAGATCAACCGAAAAACGTCGCAGTTATTTGTATGATGATTAACAATGAGAAGTTCCGAGTTTTCCCAGTTTTGGGGCAGCGATTACATAAATTGTCATGCTGCTCCCTGTAGCTATTGATTGATGATAAGCACTTTGAAGAGCCAGAGTATTTTTAGAGCTTCGAAATTCACAGCACTTAACCTTTCCTACTCACGGCTGTGAGCGAACTGTAGCCCTTACAAGCTAATTAAGCTCTTAAATGGACGATAATGTATATTATCTCATTATGCTCATAATGCTTTAGGAAATATTAACAGTATGTTGTAATGCTGCTCAAACATTTTGGGCATTTCAGAAAGTTAGATTCCCTACAGGTATCATGTTATTATCTTAGTTGACTTATGGATGCATTAGTAGGAAGACATCTGTGTTATATGTGTCAGAAACGTGTTAGTAATGCAGTTGCATAGTCACGAGGGGCACTGTAAAGGAACAAGTCCCACCGGGAGACAGATGGCAATGGCCACAGAAGTGCGAGGCGTTTGCTGGCTCTGCACATTCACCGTAGGGCCTGATCTCAACACCTCACCCCTTTCGATTAATCAAGCCCGCTGTGGTTATTTAAGGCCACCGATTAATCATGCGGGATAACAAAGGTGATAGATTAGGGTTAAAGGAAAGTTTGGGGATTTAAAGATAAAAGGGGTTTTTCACAGTAAGCGAGGCACTGGCTGCAATCTTAGTTCAGGTCTCTTTCTCTTTTTTTTTTCTTTTATTCATCACAGATAAATTTTCCCCAGTCATCGTTTGTTATAAAATATTTTGATTACTGAGCTGTGCCAAAATTATCTGTTCATAAACAGACATAAAGGTCACATAGCACAGAACGAATGCACCAAAGTTACCTCACTTTCTGGGTAAAATCCCATGGTTGGTAATACTGAGGTGTTAATATGTGTAAATGACTCTAAACCTCTTTTAATGTTTTTTTAATCGTATGTTATGTAGGTGTTAATTCATTCTAATGGAGAATTAAGGCAGTGAGAGCCAGAGAGCAGTGCTCGTCAGGCCTCTTCGCCAGTTATTAAACTGCTGTGTGAGAGAGAGGATATGCATACATCAACACTCAACACGTCAACACTTGCAATTTGCAGGGGCTGGGGGAATGTGCGAGTGTATGTGTCTTTCTGAAGCTTAGCAGAACCACAGAATTTAATCTGGAGAAGGAGCGATCTGCATAATATTGCAGCGCTCTATATCGGAGATAGCTAATAGTTGATGGTACAATGTTCAAATCAAGATTGCAATGTCTTGTTCTAAATAAAGGAGGATTTATGCCTTAGTAATACTAAATAAGAGGCTTTTTTAGCTTGCAGGTTAATCAGTGTAATTGCAGCGTTAGTTAGTAGTGAATAAAGTATCTTGTTCATGAGCAGGCCCACACTTTGCACTGCAATAGCAAGTGCACGGTTTGCTAATGAGTGTCTAAAATGAGACAGTCTGGTGTGCTGTGAAATGGCACGGAGAGCTGTGAGGATCTTATTCTAACACCTAAAGCTGACTTGATCTTCTGTCTTTGCTGCTGCCAGCTGCTCTTTGCTCTGACAGACACGAGCACATTCCATGGAAAGAAGATTCTGGTTGAGCCGTTTACCTGCCAATCAAAGCCCGAGGGGTCAAGCCCCCTCCGGGGATAGCATAGTCCCGCAGCCGTGGCTCGTCATGCGCCACGGGTCTCTGGATGGACCACGTCGCATGTGTGTTGATGTAGGATCATTTGAGCATGTCAGCATGCAGGCGAGCACACAACACTATGTCTATAAGGGGCCGCGGTTAAGTTTAAACTAATTAATGGGGCTGAACTTTTCAAGGCAGTGCATAGCTTTCCAAGCAGCAGAACCCAATTCTATATTTAAATCTTAGATGCAGCAGTGTTATTTACAGCCAGGAACATTATCCAACACCTCATTTTGCTGAATCCGAATGAAAACTGCCACCTGAGTGCAGAGATGTGGGGGGGAGGGGGGATGTAGGGAGGCTTGTTCCTTCTTCATGTGTATATGCCATCATTTATGGGTGGTCTTATATAGTGTTATCTGCAATACATATCTATGCAAATGAAATAAGCAGAATAACTTTCTCAGGGTTAGTTTTTTTTTCTTTACATACAACAAAAAGGGAAAAAGAAAAGAAATTTGTCTTAAGATCTTAATCTGCAAAGCTACAAGTAGAAAACCGAGAGAGACACCTTGTCAGCAACATAAGAGTATTAGTCCACACTTGCACATCATAGACATATTACTATTCGCACATGTTTGCCAATGAGTAACAGGAAGCTGTCGGCAAAATGTCAAGCGTGTCTTTGAAGTCATTTATAAAGAGTAATATTGTCAATTTTTTTCAGATTGTCCACAAGCATAATCTGTCGCTCCGTACACACCCTAGTCTGTGTCAGGCCTTAAAATGATGTTTTTCTGTTTAAAACAATCAAGAAGAAAATTAACTAAGTAAAGTTTAAATGGCAGTATTTATATTACCTTTCATGCTGTGAAGAGAGACAGAAATAAGAGACAAGTCTTTTGACAGCTGCGTGAAGTTGCTGTAATGCCTGGAAATTATTCATTAAAAAAGATAATTTTCCTTTTCACACTCTGACAGCTTGTATTTTAAACACTAAATAACTGTGCTTGATCATATATAATGAAAATTCACACACGCCTTGCTTCTGGGCTGCATCATGAAGGTGAGACTACATGTTCAACAGTACAATTTTACATTTTCTGGCGGTGAAGTTTCAGTGTGAGAGATGCCGTGCAAAAACAAGCATGCAGGGCTGTTGCAGCAGATGAGCCGCCTGCCCAGGAGTTGAGTTGAATAAGATAATTACGCATGTGCCGCCGGCAGACCCGTGCAGGCAGTGCACAGATGAGTGCCGATGCAAGGTGGGGACTCAGTGTTATATATACAATACATGAAAGGGAGAACAATATATAGAAGGATACTGTGACATTTTACAATAGAAGTCTAATCCAAGTTAATGCTCTTGAACAATGTAGCACCTGATTGTTGGCTTAACGTGGGAGCTGCGGGGACTGAGGCCTGTCGCCTGTGCTCAGCTCTTTTGGGACTTGAGGGCCAGCACTGTAACCGGGCAGTGGAAAGGGGGATGTGGTGCAGCGCAGCAATGTCGGGGTGCTAAAATTCATGCTCTCTTAAGACTCTCCCCCTGTCCCTTTCTCAGCGGGGCCCTGTTGCCACCTTCTCCCCAGCCTCCCCGCCTCCCCCCCTCTCTCGCCTCATCCTCCCACATGACAGAGGAACCGTCACAGCAGCTGGGGTTAGGGATACTTGTCAGCAAGGCGATCATGTGTCCTCTGAGTCTGTCCCCTGTCTGTCCCAAAGCCATGTCGACTGACAGCCAGCATCAGCTGATTATCGCCAGTGTGGCAGTAAAAGAAACCCACTTTGGCAGCGACAGGCTTATGACCTGCAAGACACGCTCATATTGAGTAACCAACACTTCATCCAGAGGTTGGGGCTGTGTTACCCTAGCCTTGAGAACACACTACTGGGCAGATAGTCTGACACATTAGCAATCTGTTTAAGGTTAAAGGATCAAATTGAAGCCACAGTCATAAATTGCATCTGTTACCCATACAAGATGTTTATGTGTTTGTACACTGTAATTGAACTTTATTGCTTCTTTGATACACAGAGCAGAGTGATTGTACCGGGCTAAATGTGATTCTAATCATATCTAGAAAAACATGTCTAATAGGTCATTAAACTGAATGTTTACTCATCATTAAAGCAGTGCTTTGCCCTGTTTGAATAAGTTATATTGCTGACCGAAGGCGAGTGTGGAAACGGCAGTATATGAGCGTGGTACTCATAAAAGTTATTTTAATCCCTTGTGGCCAGTCGTGCTTGGTGTTTGTGTATTTTGAGAATCTTTGAGAGGTTAACACCCCCTGTGCACAGAGGCTCAGACAGACTGCTGGTGTCTGGTATCAAGCTGAATTAAAGCTATGTCAACACATTCAGTCATCCTGGCTTACATTACAGAGGCCCCTAGTCGTCTCTTATCTGAGGCACAGACACAGTCAGCTGCATAACACACACACACACACACACAAGATATTCTGCTGCTTCCTGTGTTTATTCTGTGATTATATTTTTGTGTTGAAATTAAAATGAGTTTGGAATTCTTTCTGCCGTCTGCCGTGAGGACTTGTTTGCTTTGTTTGCCGTTCACAAAGATTAGCAAGCACGGAGCGACATTATTTATTGATGGGATCAAATGAAATGTTTCGTTCTTACAGACAACACCAACACTGGAATGATTTTTTTTGTGTGTGTGTGTGTAAAGGATTTGTTTCAAGAGTGAAAGGCTGTGAGTTTTTTCCAGACTGAGTGAGTTATTGTGTTAACAGCCTCAGGTTCTCATGCTGCAGAATTTCTGGGAGTGTTATGTAAAGAAGCTCAGTCCATTTGGAGAGCTAAAAACCGCCTTAGTTGGCATGAATGAGACATTGCCGATGTTGTCTTCGGACTCCGTTGTTCTGCTGATTGCCCATGTATGTGGCTTGTTAGGCTTTTGAAAGCTTTGTGTTTAGCCCCAGAAATAGAGGCTTGAAGGTGACATCTGTCTGAGAGGAGGAGGGGTGGGCAGAGCGCTGCACTATGCTGCTATAAATACGCAGCGGCCGTGACAGCTCGCAGAGGAAACAGCTGAGAAGAGGAGCTCGGCTGTGCTGCATACCTCCTGGTGACCCTGTCACTTCCACAGAGGTCTTAATTATTCTGCACCAGCACCTCACCTCTGCTCGCCGCTGAAGTCGTGACACAAGGGGCCTGTCAGGGAAAAGGGCCTCACTCTCATCAGCACTGCACTCATACAACATGTAAACAGCAGTTTCTCTTGCTGTGTATATGAATTAGTTTCCTCACAAGGCTGTCATTCTGGATAGAAACTGGACTTAACGGTGCCTCAGGACAAGTTTTTGTGCCGTAAAGTATCCTGCGTTCAGTTTTCTACGTTCTCTTTTTACGTTCTTTCGTTCATCTTTTTTTACATCTGCAAATTCCACCAATCTGCAATGAAGCTCCTGTGCCCTACTCCTTTTTTCAATTTAAACACATCAAATGACTTTTCCTTTCAATGTTTTCATAAGCTGCAGCCCACTCTGTTACTGTGCTTTGCCACAAGAGATGTCACTGCCGAAAAGATTCATTCAAATGAGCACTTTCTAATATTATACTCAGGGTTGCAGACCATAAAACAAGTCATGTTTTAGCATAGTGTGAACGACCTCTGTTAGCCTTTGAATGACGTTGGTGGCTTTAACAGCCAGTGCTGGTATGGCGGTACATCTTTATCACCTTTGCAGCCTTAATGGGAACTTATAAATGGGTCTAGTGTTTCCACACTCAGGTTTCAATGTGGCCAAGGTCACAAAACTGTTCCTGTTACATGTAACTCACGCACAAAAAGTTGCATCGTCCAGGGTTTACTTCTGTATTTTAAAGCTTTTCATAATTGCGCTGTTTAATAGCAGATGGCATTTTTATAGCATTTTCAAACTGACCTCACATTTCTGGCAAGATAAGTGGCCACCATTCACCCTGAAATAATTCCTCATGTTGTTGCTGCAGAGCCTTAACCAGCCTCTCTGTCCTGACAATGACTGATGCTGTTGTGTTGCCTTTATCTGGGCCCAATTGTGTGCTTATGCGCAAGTGCGTGACACAAACTGGCACTAGTGGATAGATTACCTAATACAGTCCAAGCACGTTATTAGACCCCAGGGTGCTGGCTAAGTCACTCAGAGTTCTGTTTCTGGCCTTTTAATTATTCATCAAGGTATTGCCTGGGATGTAACCTCAATTACTGTGGGCTGCGGGGCCAGGTCACGTGTTGTTAACACTGTGTGGTGATCAGAGCCACCACAGGGAAGGCTGCCAACGGGAAGAAGTGCTTTGTAGTTTGGCACTCCACCCACCGCCGCTGATTGGCTCTCATTTAGCAGGATGCTGGCTGCACTCAGGGCAGGGAGGGGGATGGGAATCCTGCAGATTCCCCAGAGCCACAACGGGTACAGGAGGATGGTGTAAATACTGTAAATCATAGTTTGATGAGTGTGATCCGCGTGGTGTGAGCAGTGTGAGTCTGAAGGAGTAAGAGGAGGGGGAGGGAGAGGGAGGAACAGCTGAAGGTTTTAATGAGCCGAGAGGAGGGTGAGATGTGAGCGTGCTCTCTCGGGCCCACCTGTAGTGGGCAAACAGGCTTTGCACCTGCAGTCCTGAAACACTCAGCACACAAAGCAGTAGGAGAGAGAGAGGACCTGGCAGCCCAGCAACACTTGACATAAGGACGCAGGGATGAGAGGTTGGTCTGATCTGAGAGCTGAGAGGTGCCAAAACGAAGCGCTCTGTCCATCAAATGCTCCCTGCTTTTAGTAGTGTCTTGTTGATACCATTGTACTATCTCACCTTTCTTCGTGTATGAAAGAGAAACAGGGAAATACACCCAGCTGAACATTTCTGGCTCTCAATTTGCACCTTAATGAGGCACCTGCATTTCCATTCGTTACATCTATGCACTCCACTGCCACAGCTTGATTTCTGTTCTTCTATCCGATTTGGTGAGAGTGATCAGACATCCCATTTCTTGGCTGATTTGTGGCAATCATGTGTGACTGTCCCCAGTGTCTGCCTCGCTCTGACAACCATGCCATGCATATCCAGGTAGTGATAATGAGAGCTGCTGTCATGGCGAGCTATGACTAACAGCAGTTTCATGGTGTGTTAAATAAGGGCTGCTGCCATGTTAAAGTCTACTCCCTCAGGCCGCACCGGCCCTCACTGCCTTATACAGAGACCTCCCAATCCAATGAATTAGGACAGAAAAAGATGGTTATCTTAAGGTGACAAATGTTTGGGTGTATTTACCTCTGTGTTATCTACTCACTGACAGCAGTACAAATAATGCACCATCACCCTGAAGTTTCCCAACATCACACCTGGTGTGTCATGTTGATTTAATTTATATTTTATAATCAAATTATTTAAACAATGAAAAAAAATCCAATCCATTTAAAGTTGCATGATGAGCATTTTTAGTTTTGGGAACTTTTTTTAAAAACTAAACTATTTAGAGGGAAGGATAAAGGATTAGTTTTCTTTCTTTTTTAAACCCATTCATTTCTTACTGTATCATTCTCTTTAGCCACACTTCTTTGTTTGAAGCATCAGTTCCTCAACCAATACAAACAAGACACATTATAATTAGGACTGCAACTAAATACACAGTCCCCATGGTGTTATTTTCATAAAAGCATGAAGGACTTCTGTTGATTTTTTTAACAGTTGCACTTTGCATTGCCCTACTTTCAGCATGACATTGTTTCCATAGGTTTATGCAAAATCATGAAATTCATTTCTATCCAAGTTGCATCTATTTTTTATTATTATTTCTATTCTTAATATGTGGACTCTGTGTTGGTCAGTTTGTTCCCTGAACAACTCATCCCAGTGAATCATTTTTAATGTCACATAGAGATATGCTGATGATAACTAATAAAAGCAGAAGCAAAACAAGAAGTGAAAGGGCATATTTAGGTCGTCAGATGGCCTAATTTCTAGGTATATGATGTCACTGACCCTACTTGAGCAACTGATGCAACCCCAGATCATAAAACCGCCCCAAGAAGATTTACCAGTTGAAACCAGGCATGACTGGTGCAGAACTTAATCCATCCATGGGCACTACAGTGAAGGGTCACAAATGTTTTACATATGAATATGATGGCATTCAGTGACCAAACAGTCGATGGCCAAGTTTGGTCGAACTTGCATGTAAACTGCACCTTACCTGTCATGTGTATCCAGTAATGAGGTGACAAATGTAACTTTTCCTTTGAACAGAAATAAAATTGCTGCAAACCTTGTTCATAGCTATAGTTTTTATAGAATACCATATTACTTTATTGCTCTGTTATTATTGTTCAATGTTAAAGGAAAAGAAATATAAGACATGTCCAGCACAATCTCCTGAAGATAGGAGTACAGGAATTATTATCTTTTTAATCAACATTCAGACATAGAAATGTAACAAATCACCGGCAAATAAAACCTCAGTGAAAACGCCAAGTCAAGCAGATAAAACAATGAACCTCAAAGTTAAAAGTCGTTCCATTAATGCAATTTAATTTTCCGTTTTGTTTTTGTTAATTAACAGATAATGTTATTTATTGGTTAACGATGGTGACAAATAAGTCATTTTGAGTTTGTAGAAACAACAAATCTGTTACACATTAACAGCCCTGTGTCAACCTTAAACAGCCCGATGAGTAATGATGAGCTGATGTTTTCTGGCTTCGTTAAAAGACAAGTTGTAGCTTTAAATGTTGTATCAACATATCTGAAGACAAGTTGTTTTGTCAGAGCTGGAGATCCTATGTTGTGGGCGACTGTGTTTCATTCCTCCCAGAGGAGAAGAGCAGATGTCCCAGAGAAGTGTTACTAGCTCCAGGCAGCTTGTCCGCAGGGGGCCAGAAGACAGGAAGCAGCTCCAGATGGGACATCCTGTGTCATAAATACTGTGTGAACTGTACATGCCAATTTCTGCTGTGCATGCAACTGACCTTGATTGTAGATTTACTAGTAGGACCATGAATTGCTTTGGATGATTTGGAGGCTTGCAAGACAGTTCAGTGAAATATGTCAACAATGTTTAGATTTATGTCCCATGTATGTCTTACTGCTTTTTAGCTCTTCTCGCAACAGTCATTTAGTGTATAGTACTGTATATAGAACAACTACAGTATGTGTCTATATAAAACAAAAATGCTCACATTAATTCAACTAGCTGGTCATTTTTATTCAGATAGTTGCTTTAATCAGAGATTTCAATTACTTTTTCTCTCTAACAGATTTGAAAATGAAGTAGGTGTTAATTAACTATTTTTTTCTCCTGGTTTCAGTTAAAGCTACAATATTGCTTTGCTCATGTTGATCCAGCAGCTAAGACAAAAGCTCTCTGCTTTCCATTATATCCACAACCAGCCAATTTTGAAGCAAACCTGCAAAATGAATTCTGGAGGAAGAAATGCAAACGCTATGTGAGCTGAGTGGATTATCTATAGCTGCAGTCCTGCTGCCTCTCTGGGATAGCGCCTTTTATTATGGAGTGTTTTATTGCTGCTGGAGTAAGCTGACGTGGAAGAGACAGCTATAAAACGAAGCCTCCCTTTCTCGGTTTTCTGCCACCTCCTGTGAGAGCTCTGCACTATGCATGCATGCATGTTTGTGTGTATTGTATGTGCATCCAGGGGATTGATGTGCATTATAGGCTTGTTTGTCTTTGCAGTTGGTTTAGGAAGCTGAGTTTCTGCAATAAATAAATAACACATCAGACATTACTCATGTGTCACTGTAAACCATGTATTCACACAGGAGTTTATGTGCACAATAACACTGGGAGTAGGTTTGGCCAATGATACATTTTAATGCGCCGCTACATCTGTTTTGGGGTTGACAGGGTTTTGGCTAAAATTAAGCGTCCCAAATATTTTTTCCATGCCCAACAATAGGCCCGTCCTTAAAGCAATGTTTGAACTGTGGTGTATATCAGTGGTGCATGTTTGTTTTTGACTTTATAAAGCTGTCAGTGATTAAAAACACCATCAGGGTCAGAAGATGCAGCTTCACTGGTAGACAGTAGGACACACCCAAAGAGATTATTGCAAGCTGTGTGTGTGTGTGTGTGTGTGACAGGGTAGGGATGACTGACCATGTTCGCATGCTTCACAGTAGGGAGGAGCAGGGATCAGTGGAAGCGGAGCGCTGACAAGTTGACCCGTACCAAAGCCCCCTGTCATTACAGGGATCAAACTGTTCAAGGCTGCAGACTCTCGCTTTTACCCTCCCATCTGAAAAAATGCTGCGCCTGCTATCCTCGCTCACACCAGCACATTTTTTTTCACACAGTTTGAGGACCATACAGGCTACATGGTGGTTTCAGATCTTGCTATTATCAGAGGTGGTCCCAGTTTCAAGAAGATTTCCTGTTAATAAGTGCATGGGTTGCATGCTTTTACAGATCCCAGTCTCACTGTTATTCATGTGAAAACACTCTTGGGCTTGAAAGTATCACAGCCTCAATAATTTTACCCTTGTGAAAATCATGCAGATTGAAATTACTGTGCTCCTCTGCAACAGCCCAATGTGGTTTTGCATACAGATATTGAATCTGTTCTATTTTATGCTTGGAAATGAATATTTAGACAGAGGAGAACAGCAAAGACTTTATATAATTTTACAGTCTTTTTAAAGTTTATATTCTACAAGTTTGTTAAGCGGAACATGCATATAGGAGGAAATATGACTGCTGCCTGCATTACATGCAGTGGTAAGTAAAGGACACTGTGGACTGGGGTTGATGCTTTGTCTATAATCTGGGACTCAGTTATGTGGGTTTGGTATAATGTAAACTGTAATGTAATGTAAAACATCATTCCTTGTGCATCAAGTTAGTGCTGAGTTTTTATGTATTTTACCACAGACCACAAGCTTTTCCTTACCAAAACCAAGTCTGAAGAAAACCTAAACATTATGCTGTGTTGCTATCTAATTGCTACAAACAGAAACTGCGGGGAAAACAGATATTTACTGATGTTTTCAGCATTTTGTAATGTAGTTCATACACCTGGTTCTGTCTGGTAATGAGATTGAAATTAGATTTTTCAGTGTATCATGCATGTATTCTGTATTGTATGTTGATGAAACATAAGAAATTGATTTAATGATGATAAGAAATTAGCATAAAACAAAATAAGATAGAAAAATAAATTGTAAATAAATTAAACGATAACTACTTTATTTGTTCCATTATCCCAGAGAGAAATTGCAAAATAAAATAAAGATGTAAAGAGCTTATTAAAATGAATCTAATATTGATATATTAGATTGATATAAATCTTTAGATTTGCTGTAAAGAGCATAAAGGTGGTTTCAGCAATCTGGGAGATGCCCGTTATTGTCACAACTATCCCTGAGACTGCAACAAAATCCCTGCGGTGTTTAAAGATTGGTATGGTCTGAGCCACCGATTTAGCATTTTATGCTATAATGCAGTAATTACAACACAGCAGACTAGAATAAACATTCACAGGTGCCATGGCTGGTTGGAGCCCATCACTAGATGCTTTGTCACTAAATGAAAAAGCTGAAAAATAATGGATGATATTCACATGACACAGGTCATTCACAGAACCATCTCCAACCATTCACCAGTTTTTTTTATTTTGTTTTTTATGGGATCACATCAGCCACAATGTTAAGTGTTAAGTCTTGTTAAAGCCACCTTCCTCCAACGCCCTTTACTGTGTGGAGTCAGTGCACAAGGTTCAACTTGCAGATGAAAAAGAATTTGGACCACAAAATCAAACTAAAGCGCAAAATTCTGAAAAAAAAAGTATAACCAGCTCACAAGGAAAAAAGTTTTTAAGTATGTGTTACCACTTCCCTATGGTTTCTTGTGGCACATTCAAACATCCTAACATTACAACATAGTTATCTCATTTATCTACATTCCCATGTGACACATTTGCTGCACACGGAGCATTCCTCAAGCTGGTGCTACATGTGTCTATCCACATCTGTCACCTTAAAGGCTTGGTTTCTCTCGGCAGCTTAGGCTTCATTACCTCTTGGTAGTCCATCAATCAATAAAACAGCTTGAATATTTTGCTGATTTTTTTTTCTTTTTCAGATGAAAGGTACAAAGCGGCACCCTCACCGAACATGAAGTCACCTAACATCTGCCCACAAAGAGAAAGCTGTCAAAACTATTGTCATATTGGCTTCCAGATAAGTCTGATGTTGACACACATATACAAAAAAAACTGAGAAGGTGAAAAGAATACCACCTTCGCTGTTAACGCTTGTAATAAAAGCCAGAACAACCACTTCCTTAACCACAGTGGGGCTCTGTGAGATGTCTAACAGTTGTTTGAAAATTTTATGCGCTGCAAGGAAATAATGGTCTCCATGTGTACATGCATGTTTTTATGTTTGTTTTCTGACAGTAGACAGAAAAGGAAGGTGTCTACGGCGAGAGAGTGGGTTTTCTCTTTTCTCCCCTTCTCTGATTACTTCTGTTTTGGCAGCTGACGCCCAGTAATGGAGACCTGGCTGTCAGTGAAATTTGTAGCTGTCTGCCGTAGCACAGCTCTTCATTCCAATCAGCAGCTGTCAGACCAGCCGAGGCCGTTATTAATGACGGCCACTAACTGCCTCACAAATTCTCTGCACTATTTGAGAGCCAGCGTGAAATAAGGTTACACTCCTCCCAGTGTGCTGCTGCGGGTTAATGGAGAGATCTCAAATATCAAACAACTATAGAAACTACCTCTGAGCCGTCCCTTATTTAAGGCGTACGCGCCTCATACAGGAATAAAGTTCTCAAAAACAACAGTTTTAAGGGTTTTGCCCTTGAGGACGGTTCAGCTGTTGAAAGTTTGCTCTTCAAATCAGTGTTATGATAGCCACGCCTGTGTTGTCAGTGTGTGCCGTGCTGAGGTAGTCGCCCTGCTTGATTGACTAAGATAAATGCCTCATAAATACTTCTTTATATCCTTGTATGGTCGAGGTGCACTAATAGAATTGTGTGTGAGGCCATAAATGTGATGTGACAGAAAAAGCATGTGTTTGTCAGCTGTTAAACATGGGGGACGAGCATTCAGAACGGCACACTGGGGAACAGCTGCCATATAAATCACTCACCTTTGAAATGCTGCGATGAGCCTCCCCCTCACCGTCACACTGTGGCTGAACACAGGAGCCATTCAGCGCAGAGCAACTGACAACTGGGACAAGACATTTCCTTCAAACTACCTCCGCAGGAATGATGCAATTACATTGCAACGGGTTCTCATGGCTTTTGGGTTGTATTAGCATATTACTCAAATGATTTATTTCAACCCAAATCTGATATCCAGATTGAAACCATTTTCAGAGGTGTTGCATGTGAACACACAAACACCTGACATTCACAGCAGAGTTCCCATTTTACTGGACTTTGTTTTTTTACACTGATTTGAGCATTTCACAGCTGCATATAAGATATGTGGCATTTACATCAACATTAATATGAATGTTGCTTTACAGAAATGGACCATTGTCCACTATATTCTTCACATGCTGTAAAGAAAAATAATGGGATTTCCATTTATATGTGCCTCCTGTGCACTTTACCCAGGAGTATTTCCTGTTCAGACCATTTCACCTGATTAATTCCCTGCTGTAAAGTCCAGGTGTAAATGTGTTTTATGATTATATAGTGCATCTTGGTTATGTGTGAGGATAAATCCATGCAAGTTTGCTGCTATTTAAGGGGATTTTTTATGAGGTTGTTGGAAGTGTTTGTGTAGAAAGTGTCTTACCTGCAGTTGGCATTTGGAGCCATCATCTAACTTCTCATAAATACTTAACACAGCCCCACTCAAAATGAATAAATAAATAAAATGGAATATCCCCTCCAGACATACAAATAAGAAAATTACTTAAAAGCAAGGGGGGGGGGTCAGCAGAATACATATTTTTAACTGAAGTTATCCTTTTCCATCATTTCCTTTGAACCAGCACAAGTGTGTAGTGCTGTATTTCTCTTGAGACACCCCCTCTAAAGGAAATTCCCCCTTCTTCATTTTTCTCTGCTTCAAACATTTGCTGTGGGTAAAGGTTTGCAGAGGGCTGAATGTATCCATTTGTGCTTTAGAACATAAGTGCTGTGAAATATCTGGTGAATTATGTTTTCTTTCTGAACATATTGATTTGTGTCGAGCTGCAGTCTGTCTCCCTTATTCTGACTGAAGGGGCCTGGTGGGAGGGGCCAAGTTTAAATGTGTTTTCAAATATAACCACTTCATATGCGTTTTATAAAACTTCAATCAAAAGAGTGGACAACTATGTTCACAACATCATAACTGGGAAAAGTCAAAGTCGGCTTTACTGTCAGTTTATTTACACGTAGAAGACAAACAAAGGAATCAAAATTACATTTTCTGTTGTTCCAAGGTGAAGACAGACAAGACATTCCTGGCACTGAAACAAACAGTAAAATACACGGGCACAGGACTAACGAATAACTAACACTGAGTAAACAAAAAATAAAGTACAAAGATTCGAGGCATGTATTAATCCTAAAAATAACAGTGACAAAAGAGTTCAGAAACATGTTTAGATAGTTTTTGGCCTGAAGGAAAATGGCGGAGAATACAGCTGGCAACGTTTTCTTCTCTCGATATTCCTGCCTTCTTTGCTCGAGGCGAAACGGCACAACCTACAAAGGTGCGCATTTTTAAGACATGCTGCATAGCTGCATTAGCTCACAGTTTCCCTCTTATCTTCTATCTGCAAGATTACTTATCCACTTTTAGGTTGATGAGTTACACCACACGGAAGATTGATGCTCTCAGCTATTATGGGTCTTGTAAAAAAAAAAAAAGAAGATTCCAGCCCTTTGACAGGTAGCAATTAAGTCTTAAAGAGGTGTAACAAGGTCTGGGATTATCTTTTTCACAGGTCATATCAAAAGAACAGCTTGTCCGTTGTTGTTAAAGGATAAAGTAGATGGAAAACAGATTGTGGTCGTCTTTTGTTTAGCTTTTACTTTTTACGTGCATGTGTTTGTGCGGACCTTTAGTTCCCCAGTAATCTTCAAGAATCTTAAACTGGTTTCCTGCCCTCATTCACAGGGCAGTCTTTCAATTCCTGCTTGCTCTGCAAAGGAATGCTCACACCTGTAGCATGACGCCCAAATGTGAAGCCTCTTGTGGGAATTCGGCCGGACAAACCCTCCGCTTGTACATGCTAATCACTCTTTAAATAACAAGCTGCTGTTTTGCCAACAGCCAGACATGAGAGAAATAATAAAGCAAAAGATGGAATGATAATAATAATAGTAGTCACTGTTACAGGAGGCGCTGGCGCCCAGGAGTCCCGCAGCTTGCGGTTCATTAAAACTCGCCTACCTCTACTTTAGTGCCGAGCCACATTCCACAGTGTGTTAAGTTGTTTGTTAGGCTGTGTTGTGCCGTGAAGGGTAGAGAAATGGATATGTGTGTGAGTCAACAGCTCCACTGATCCCGGATTGAGGAAAGAGCCGTAGGACATATTGCTAACCACTCAGCCACCTGTCAATCCGCACTCTGTTACCACCCCGCCCTGCAGGCACATCACTGAGAAACCGCTGACAATTACAGGATGCTGTAGATACAATTTCTCTGAGAGGAAGAGAAAACTCTCCTTCTAGTAGCCTGTCAAGTTTATAATCTAAATTGCTGTTGTCTCAGGGTGATGCTTCTCCGAGGGGTCATGTTCCTCTGGAGAGCACAAGAAGTGGTTGGTAGAACAGCTCGTGTCTAAATTTGAAACATTTTTATAGCAGCTGTGGGTTTTCAGCGAACCTGAGATGTCAGTCAAACAGAAGGATAGCGAAACCTTAAAGTGTATGCAAAGCAGAGTACCATTAACTCAAGTTTCAAGCATCAGTCCAGCTGTTGCTTAGTTGTCAGTGGCTGTCAGTTGCTTTAAACAATTTTTAGACGTGCGTCTAAGAGTTCGTGGTTGCCTCTTTCTTGTTTTCAACTCTTCTTGTCTTCATTCATCCAGCCATTCTTTATACCTGCTTAATCCAATTCCGGGTCCTTGGGGGGCTGGAGCCTTTCCCAGATGCAAGAGGCGGGGTACACCCTGGACAAGTCGGCAGGATTAGAACTTAAAAGGTTAGTCATTGGAGACAGAGACCAAATCTGCAGGATCATGTGCAACATTTCACACTTGTGCACAGCAACACAGCGGCATTCATGGTTAGCCTTCTTTTCTTTGTCTGCTTGCCTACGCAGATGCTTTTTTCTGTTGCCAGCGTTGAGAATAGACACAGATAACTAACATCCCCACCGTAGTAGCATGAGGGTACGATTACAACCTATTAATGGTTGAACGGATGCGTATGATGCAGATAAAAGAAATATGAACACACTAACTCTGTGCCGTTCCAGTATTTGGGGACAAAGATGCTTGGAGTTAAAATCTAAAAACAGCAGGTTAGCATGCTTTCAATCTAGCAACTTATCACTTCCAGTCATATGACTGCACCTTTGCACACAATGAACAAAATGCCTGGACTTCCTCTGTTCTCATGCAATGATATGTTGGGAGTTTCTGATCCGTGTGAAAGTCACTGCGTGAAGGAAAATACATGTGTAAAAATGATTTTTCAAAACGTTTCAAATGTTAAAGCATCACAGCCCATGGTTTGATTTGATCTGGATGATAGATTTCAAAGTTCTGTTGGACAGAGTTGTTGTCAAAAGTGTTAAGATTATTAAGGAGACTTTCACTTTTTGAGTTCATGATTGGTGGGGTTTCTGAATCTAAGTCAGGATTCAGACTTTTTTGGGGTGTAACATGATTTATTTTTAAAACACAGAATCTAAATATTACTCTCCCATGTTAAACTCTAGTGCACAATTATTGCATCTTTCACTTTTCCAAATGGGGTGAAAACAAAAAAAGCATTACTAACTAAATACATCTAGGGAGCAGTAAATCACAGAGTACTATAACATTTCAGAATTTAGCAACTGTGTTGAATTCATGGCTGAAAAACTAATTTTCACAGTTTTGAGACATGAAAAATAGAAAATCAATAGACTGACTTATCAATGACTTTAAAAACGCATAAACTGCTCACTGTTTGTGAAGTCCACCATCTGACTGAAAACAGTCCAGTGCTATTAAATTAAAAAATAAGATAACCATTTGATGGGAAATTGAAAATTCAAAAAGCTGATTTTCCATAATTCTTGAAGTAACACACTCCCTTTGAGAGTAAATATATGTGGCATTAGAAAATCTGCTAAATCCATCAGCCTGTGAGTTTAACAACAGATTGTCAAGGGAAGTGGTGGACCTCATTTATTTACATGTCAAACAAAGCATGATGATCACTCTTCCCACTTTGCACACCCGCAGAGCAGAGAACGGCTGCACAGCCACAAGACTATAACTCTTACACGCTCTACAAACCGATCACCTCCTGAGCTGCCTTTTTCTCAGCCAAGACCTTTTCATCTCTCACAGAAGACAAATCTGGTGTTGTGAAATACATGCTCACTGACGTATCTGCTTATCCTTAGATACTCAATGGACAGTGAGACCAAAAAACTATTTCATGAGGGAGCCGTTAAATTTACAGTTGCTGCACTTTCATTAATCAAGTTTCCGAGCTGTAAAATGAGATGCCTCTGTGTGTCTACGACCCAGACATTGCTTCACTGGGTGTCAAAGCTGAACATCTGGGTGGAGAGTTTATTTAGCTCATGTTTCTAAAGACATGCCAGCAGTTAATATTTTCTTTATCACACATTTGTCTATAAGAACTATGTTATCCCTCACCGGACTACATACTTCTATACGCCCCTTTGTTTGGTTCACTGTGGATTAGCTCCTCACAAACTGCATCCAGGTCTCTAAAATTAAACTTATTATATGTTCTCGTTCTTTACACTCGGGTGACAGCACATGTTTGTCACTCTATGGATTAAACAAAGGAAAGCTATCACAGCAGTGTTACTCTTCTCCCAATAGGAGCTGTGGTTCACTCATTTTATTTCTAATGCTTTCTGCTTATTTTCTAATGCTTATTTCGTGCTTTTAATCTTTTTAATGCTTTTGTTTTCAAATTATTTTATTAAAAATGTTTCTTGCATTAATGCTTTTAATGTTTCATGTAAAGCACTTTGAATTATCTTGAACCTGAAAATGTGCTATACAAGGTGAAATTCAACCAGCATTGGCAATACCAATCCCATAACGATACTTTGTACAAAAACGTTTAAATTTCAGTACTTTCAAAGCAGCCCTCCTCCATCAGTCAGACGATCAACAACTTCTTCTCCTTTTCTTGGCAGCTTGCACGCAACAATTCGGTGCATTACTACCACCATCTGGTAAGGAGAGTGGACCAGAAAATCAGATGTGACGACCGAGTGGTTAATTGTGTGATAAATCAAATGGATCATTCTGCGGCCATCCTTTAAATGTAAAACTTCCAAACTATTAGTAGATAAGGAGGATAAAGTGTTTTTTGGTGGATTCTGTGACCCTTGCAACAGAGCACCTATAAATCTAATATCACCATCTCTCTCTGAGGCTATACAAAATTCAGCTTTTTAAAACATAATCGTTAAAAACTGTTTCTGGACAAAAATAAAAATTCTAAATCTGAGTTATTAGAATATCAACATTTGAACAGGAAGCAGCACTTCTGCTTTCAAATGATCTGTTGTGATGTTATGTGTTTCTTGTTTTATTATAGATGTTGTTCTACTGGCTGTAAAACCATTTGCTCCCAGGGGATAATGAAGGTCACGGCTGGCACTGAAGGTATCAATAATTCATTATTGATCCACACATCACTATCAGCAGCTCAAACGATGAGACGACAGCACCAACCACTGCAGCAGCAGCCCACACAGTGGCCACTGCATTTGCAGTTTTTGTGGTTGTTAAAAGAACTTTCCGTGAATTGCAAAGTTGCAGCGCACGCCCAAAAACAAGGCTTCCCCGAAATCCCCAGTGTAATTCGAGCACAAAGAAAGGGCAGGGATTATTAAAAGGCAGGATAAAAAGACGTTTAAAAGACAAGCAAAACATTGTTCCACCCTGTATTAAAAGAACTCAAATGGGACGGGTCTGAACACAACCAGGAAAAAACATAAGTTGCATTCAAATGGCAATAATTTATTCAATCTTCTAATCATTTATTCTGTTTTTAATGATCATGGTAGTCCTTTATTAATCCAAAATAATTTTACAATGTTCTTGCAAAAGCATCTATTTCTGTTTGCAGAACAAAACATATGAATGGTTTTCTTCTGGACTGAGATGTCTGATGTTTCTATCTGTTGGGGGAACTCTGCCCCTTGATGAAACTTGATGAACTGAAATGATTTAACTAAAAAAACAACACCAGTGGTGTGTCATGTTTTAGGGTGGAGTAATATTTGGCTGTCATTCTTTAAAAAGTACTTAGAAGAAGACATAAGATGATTTGAAGTAGTTAATTGCAGTGCAGTCATCACTGCAATAAGGCTACTGGATCCACCCGCAGATGAAAACTTGAACATTACAACATCAGGAAGAAGTTTGTCTGCTGTTTCTTTGCATCTGAAGTTTAATACCCATTCTTACCATTATTAGCACTAAGTCAGTAATTCTTACACATTGTACCTTTGAAATTGGACCTTTGAAGATGCACTACAAGTCTATGAATATGAAAAATGAAAACCTCATTTACTAAAATAGTCTCTCTTTTCAAACTATTGCGTTTAGTCATGATTATTACATAGAGTCAATTAAAGAGACAGAACATCCATTAAGATAAATTTTGATTTTACATATTCATATGTATATATAAAACTTTTTAAATCAATTTGTTGAAGAGGCCACAAAAGTGGAGTGTATTCCAAGAAAGGTGTGTTTTCTTCTTTCTATGTAACTATTTATTTTAGTAAACATTTCTCAGTGGTCTACATAGCCTGAACTGGCAAATGGAGAACTGCCAGATCTTAAAACCAGTTGTAACATTAACAGCAATCTGGAATGAGGATAATATCACGGCTAATATGTCTCTTAATCCTCATTAAAAGTGCGGTTGTGATTACCCTTATTACCGTCGGGTTGGTTCAGGCATTAAATCACATTATCACAGAGTCATAGACATATTTAGCTTGTAGGGGGGGCTTTTACACCGTTGGTAGGCTTTAACAACAGCCTCCAAGATGAAGCGTCATGTTGAAACAGGTTTTTCATAGAGGGACCCACAAATATAGCGGCTTGCTTCTCTGGTGTTTTGGGATGATGGAGCTGGTAAACGTGTGTAGAGAACAGAAAACCACGCAGCAGTAACACTGTGGAGTCAAATAGAAATATCTCCCTCAAAGTATCTGTTTTACACTGAGAGCCAGTACTCAAATGAGGAAAGGAAACCATGGAAATTAACAATTTTGTGGCTAAGCTATTAGTGGCTTTTTGGCTGGCAATGCTAAAGATGGATAGCTTATCTGACTTTAATAGCTGGCACAGCAGCATTAGAGCTGAGCTGGAGCGAGGAGAGGAACAATACGGCACATTAGAAGAGCAGCCAGCACACGCCACAAACTGCTCCAGACTTCTAATTAGCATTCATTAACAGTAGGGGAAAGAGCAATTATGGTCTTTAAGTAGTGCATTAGCTAATGTTGCTTTTTCACATGTCAGCAGATTTAAAGAGGAGGAGTGTGCTGCCACATCAGAGCCACTGCTTTGTGCTGACTGGGAGGTTTGGGTTGATGTTACTGATGACCTTAGAATACACTGCTGCTGTTTGTTTACTCTAGTTATTATCACTAACAAGGCCGCAGACTCAGTCAGACATGACTGACTGTTTGCTGCCATCACAGCTGTTTTCATATTTCTGTTTTTACAAAGCTGCTTGGCGGATGTGAAAGCTTTCCCTATAATTCACCGTATTTCTATAAACTTCAGAAACATTCACATGTCAAATTCAAATATTCCAATGAAACAAAATGCCAAGTTTTTAGAAAGAAATGTGTGGAAACTATCAACAGAATGCAGTGAGTTGCAAGTTACTGAAATCTGTGATTTACTGAAAACAGTTCCAATGATAGCAGTGATTTGTTGCAGACTGAAAAACAAGGATTTAAAGGGAACATATCATGCAAAGTCCACTTTTTTAAGCCCTTAAATACCTTTTTTTTTTTCTTTTGTCTTTGTCTTTTTCAAGCGTTCAAGAGTGCAGAAAAATGTAATTTATTCACTTCTGGTGCCGCGTATAAATCTTATTATTCTTTTTGGGTCATATTTTCAGTCTTTTTAGTTTTCTCCATTCTCTATTACGTTTTTTCTATCTATTACGTCGTTGTATTTGCTGCAGTTCTGCTAAATATGGTCATGTTATTTTTGAAAAACATTGACGATTGTTAGGCTAAGAGGCGGA
>JBBDHI010000010.1:18017097-18027343 GCA_037177115.1 Craterocephalus stercusmuscarum | reverse complement strand
ATGATCAATAGATGATCGATTAATGGATCATTAAGATTTTAATCGATTACATTCACTTTTAATCAATTAATCGAATGATACTGAAGTTGTAAGTAAGTGCATGTTTTACCGTGTAACCTCTGAATGAATCCCGTTTAATTGCCATAAGAGTAGTTCATCTTGCTATCAAAATCTAAAAAAGGAAACAAACTAGGTTTTTTCTAGGCTATAAATATTTAATTTTAATATTAACGATTAATTGATAATCAATCGTTAAAGCTCCTGATAATCGATTAAGACAATTTAATCGAATGCCCAATGTGAAATGGGTAGAGTGAGTGGGCTGGCTAGCAGGGTTTATCCAGTACCCGTGACCAGTGGTGTAGTGGTCCCTGGAGAAGTGGGTATACTCCATTTTCTGATTGACTCACTGGTCCTTCTGCCTCATTTAAAGTTAACCAGTTTAATCAGTGAAAACAGTAAGAACTAGCCATTTAGAGGCAGAGTAGGCCGGGTCATGGCTTCACTATCCTTGAGGGAAAAATGGAAAATTGGGTTGGCTGATATTAAGGTATATGGTGCCATTACAGGAGTTTAGAAATAGGTATACCCAATGCTGACAGAAAATAAGTGGGTATACTCCGTATACCCACGTATACCCTGGACTACACCACTGCCTGCGACATAGGAGATTTGTAAGCGTAATCCCCCTGCTTCCTGGAAAGGATTGCTTTCAGTGGCATTGTGATGAATATTACATGCTTAAAAGTAACATGGGGACACTCGGGTCAAACAGCTCTCGCATGTCGAGGCCCATTCTCATTGATAGAGATGTTGATGTGTTAGTGGGATGTATAGAGTATATGCTAGCATTTGTTGAAAATAAGCAAGGTAAAGTCTTTTTCATTGTTCATCTCTGACTATAGGACTATGAGAAAGCCTTGTTCTTTCCCTGCAAAGCAGCTGAGCTTGTCAATGACTACGGCAAAAGTTGGAGCCTTAAATATCGAGCCATGAGCCAGTACCACATGTCAGTGGCTTACAGGAAACTAGACCGCCTTCCTGACTCCATGGAATGCTGTGAGGTATTGTGTTTTTTTTTGTTTGTTTTTTTAAAGCATGAGACAAACTTACAGCACTTGATGAACCTTAAAGTTTCAGTGTCCTCGCTGAATCGCCCCCCTGATGCTTTTTGTCTTTTTTGATGCTGGTGCTGCAGATACAGTAGAAGTTGTGCTGCTGACAGGTGTAAATGCCAGTTGTCCTGTTGTACTAGGCCTAAGACCACGACAAAAATATGCTCACAGAGGCACCGGTTTAAAGTGATAATGAAGAGGGTGGCTTAAGCCCTCACCCTGTTCTAATTGTGTACCGGAGGGTGAAAAATAACTGGATGTGATTGCCTTGGAGTGCAAAAGTATAGTAACAAGAGAGCAGGATGCATTTCAGATTTATTACATTTGCCAAACGCATTTAGCCAAACAGATTACACATCCTGTCATATTCAGAATACCAGAGTACAAGAGGGGTTTAAAAGGTGACGGCTCACATTGCCCGCCGCTTCTCACTTAGAATATATATACTGATGTGGAAACTACAAATAAAAATGGCCGAGCGCATCTTTCATTGCAATTTAAGGGGATGCAGGCTGTAGGGTGGATTTGATCGAGCATGTTACTGACTCTCATTCCCTGTGCTTCAACAGGAATCTATGAAGATAGCTCTGCAGCACGGCGACCGGCCTCTGCAGGCCCTGTGCTTGCTAAACTTTGCAGACATACACCGCTGCAGGCATGACGTTGATGTAAGGTGGCAATTTATACATCCAAACTCATTTCAATCTTTGTAAACGATGTTAAGATGAGCTTTTTTTCCATTCAAACTATTTCTTGAAAGTTAAAGGTACATCTATGCATTTTAAAGAAACAGCCTTTTTTGGTATATCTCTTGTTCTGTTTAGAAAGCATTCCCACGTTATGAGTCTGCATTGGGCATTATGACTGAGATCGGAAACCGTCTCGGACAAGCACATGTCTATCTGGGAGTTGCAAAGTGTTGGCTTCTTCAGAAAGAATATGACAAGGTCCGTAGCATGCTGTATAGATATCAATTACAAAGTCTAATTTGCATAATTCCTCCTTTGGATCTCATGATGCTAACTTCTGTGATATTGTCTGTTTTTCAGGCTCTTGATTCTTTACAGCGAGCACAGGAGCTGGCGGATGGAATGGGAAACAAGGTAACTCAACTTAGTTAAACGTGACAAATTCGAGCTGCGACAGACAATTAACCCACACAAATGATGCAAATGAATAAGTAAAGTCATCATGAATCGCAGCCCGGCACAACCCCTATGTAATATGCAGAGTGCATATGCCATGATTGTCCTTTTCCTGTGTGTAAGCTGTGCACGCTGAAAGTTCACTGCCTGAGCGAAGGAATCTACCGAAGCCGCAAGCAGCAGGAAGAGCTCAGGGAGCAGGTGGTCAAGTTTCTGCAGTGTGTGGAGGAGCTGGAGCTCTACTGCGGCATGTGTGGGGAGTCCATCGGGGACAGGGACCAAAAGCTGCAGGCGTTACCCTGTTCCCACATTTTCCATCTCAAGTAGGTGTTTTATATTATATCTAGTGTAAAAAAAAAATCACTCATGGGAGATCCATGTCTTAATTTGAACTTGTGTTTTCAGGTGTCTGCAGACAAACGGCACTAAGGGTTGTCCGAAGTGTTTCAAGTCCTCAATGAAGCCTGGCTTTGTCTGATTGCAAGACCGTGTTTGTGTGTTGGATCTGCAGACTCAGCATAGAGGCTCCTGACCGATCTCAGAGAAGCAGCCAGCCTCGGGATGAGCCGAAGACGTTTAAGGAGCAACAACTTGCTACTCTGCTCAGAGGGTGCCTAACTAAACCCAGAACGCCCCAGAGTGCGGCTCAGAGGACTCGGATCAAGGCATCCGTCTCATTTAGACATCAGTCTGACACCGACAGATAGAGACGTGGTATTAACAGCGTCGAATTTCAAGATAAACCAAAGAACCTATACGCTGTTTGTAATGACTGGCCATCTGTCGCAACATTAACATGGGATACGGACCCTCGAAAGCAACATTTATAGATTAGTGTGTTGGATATTTTATGTATAGGAATCTTTTATTCAAAATGAACTGATCAGTGATATCTCAGTAATCTTGGTCACCATCCAGTTTTTCACTGAACAGTTGAGCCCTTTCTGAATTCAGCTGAGTTCACACATATTTATTCTTGTATTCATGTACATACTGTTTTCGTGTTCATTTCTTTTCAAAGTTTGATTTATTTGAGATGTTTTGTAAAACTGAACTAAAATCTCTTAACCATTCAAAAACTAGTATGTCTTTATAAATCAGTTACATGCAGCTGTTTGTTTCCTTATTCGTAGAAATTAAGGAGCAGGATCAACACACAATGTGTTCATAGAAATTCCTTTTCATTTCAATTCTGGGATTGCTTTACTCTTAACTTTAATGTCAGCAAAGTATTGCTGAATTTAAGAACAAATGTTACAGAGAAGGAAACCTATATGCAAAGGATATTTGACCAATCATACAGTTACACAGCATTTTAGGTGAGATGCATACATTCACTGTATTTTAATGTAGAATATGTATATTACAATTTAACAGAGATTTCAGGGTGATTTTGAGTAAGAAAGCTAAACAAACAAGAGCGTTCGCATCAGTTAGTGGCTGCATGTTTTGTGTCAAATGCCAGGCATCAGTACAAATTACAATAATATATACTGTAACTGCCTATTTATTTATTTCAAAGTTCATTATGTTACTTCTTAACAGTCAGTGAGTTTTACCATTTATATTCCATATAAACTATTTATAATTTCATTGTGCTTTGAAAGGGAAAATCATCTTATCTCGCACATTTTTATTTCATAGGAGGTTTTCCTCAAAGTCTGAGCGCTCCATTTACATAAGTTGTTTTGGAGACTGTGTGTAGTTTTTCTAACCTATTCGTACATTAATGGCAGATTCTTATATATTTAATTGCATATTGGGAAAGCAGGATATATTCACAAACAAAATAACTAACTTATAACAGTCAAATTTAGTGTAGGAAGAAAATTGGAGTTTTTAAATTCATTATTACTTTTTCTTTTCTTTGATCTGAATAGAATCAGAAGTGTGAGGAATGAGGCATCAGCATAATAACTTAGACTGTACACGCACTTGTCACTTCTCATTTTAAGAAACTTGACCTCATCTCTGAGCATGAGTCTTCCCAGATGTCTCTCCAGCTAAAATAATAATAATTCACTGTGTGTTTACCTGCATAGACATATATATTATTTACAGTTCATTTTTGGTTCTGGGCTATAAAAGGAATTGTACTGAGAGCATCTTTAAGTTGAAACTACCTCTGTTTTTGCCTCATAGCTTTGAGGAGAAATGCAGTAAAACCACAAGGTTTAAAGATATGTAGATTTCTTTTTTTTGACAACATGATTTAGAGTCTGACTGAANNNNATGATTTAGAGTCGGACTGAAATGCATTGTTTATTTATTTATTTGCGCATTCAGTCAAACTATGCTATTGTGTCATATGAAAACATTTCATCATGGAAAATAAAGTGCGCCAAAAGTGACTGTGTTAGTATTCAATGGGGTTTCAATGTGCTTGAAATACGCACACACTTACATTTAACTTGTCTTTCTAGTTGAGCTACATTTACTGTAACCAGTTGAGTGTTCTGGGATGTTCCTCCTACAATAGCCACACCTGATTTATGCAAAAGAAGTTTTCTTTTTGCGCAACTTTGCTGAAACTCTTCAGCCTGATGGCAGCCACGGACTCTCTCTCTGAGGAGGATTTGCTTTGTCCTCGTTGCTCTGACATTTACTGCGTCCCTGTCCTTTTAAAATGTGGCCACAACATTTGCAAAGTCTGCTTACACAAATTCTGGGAATGGAAAGGATGCCGAGAATGTCCGGTGTGCGGCACGGAGTCCATCTCCGGGAGACCTCCTATCAACTTGGCGCTAAAGTTAGCGGCAGATGAATATCAGGTCCTAAAGACCAGCAGGGACCAAGAAATTTGTCTTCTTCACAACGAGAAATTACAGGTTTTTTGTAAAAACGATGAAGAGCCCATTTGTCTCGTCTGCCAAATATCGAAACAGCATAAGATCCATGCGTGCTGTCCGGCGGAGGAGGCGGCCCGAGAGAAGAAGGTAATCTAATAAGTTATCTCTGTGGTTCACTGGGAGTTTTTTAAAGGGCCTAAACTGGTGATAATTGGCTCATGGTGATGGGTTTCTCTAATTCTTTCTGTAAAATACCATACATGCTTACAAGAGACCTGAAAGACGTACAGGAAACACGGTGACGCAGTGACCCAATCATCATCAGAACAGGTGCATTTTACACGTAATCCCTCTTTCAGACGGAGATTTCTGGCATGTTGGACACCTTAAAGAAAAAACGTGCAACTCTGACCAAGACAAGGCAACAATGGGAGGAAATTAAAACTTTTATACGGGTAAAGATTTTGTTTTATGTATCATTATTATTATTTATGTGACATCCTCAGTTTTCTCTAGAAAACGTCACATTGTACAAAATGATTGTCTTTAATAAACATTTCTTTAACACTACAGACTCAAAGCTCTCAGTGCCAGTCACAAATGAAGGATGAATTTAAGAAACTTCATCAGTTCCTCTGGGAAGAGGAAAACACCAGGTTGATGGAGCTGAAACAGGAAGAGGAAACCAAGGTGAAGGTCATGTGTGATAAGATTGAAAACCTAAAAGAGCAGATCACAACTCTCTCCTACACCATCAGAGATGTTGAAAATGCCCTTAGAGCCAGCAAGATACCATTTTTACAGGTATGTTTGCAAAGTCAGTTCATAGATGACATTTTCAATCACCCAGACACATCTGGTTTGCCAGCATAACAAAGTCATCGTAACAGAAGCCAAGACCACATTTTTAAACTGGTTTCAAATAACATTATAAGCCAAAAAAGGGGAAGAGAAATGTGAAAACTGTCATTTTTTAACTTAGCTTGACTGGATGAGTTTTAAAATGACCAGCAACAGCCTGAACTCTGTATGTGGACACATCTGCATTCAGCTCCATGTAGAAAATGATCAATGGAACCGAAAAAGTTGGTTGAAAAGTTCACAAACATGTGAAAAGACAGAATGAATTAGATGTGACTCAGACATAACGCTGTATCAACAATGCATCTTGTGTTTTTCTCATTTAAAATTACTTTAATACTGTTTTTTTTTTTCCTTTCAAACTTCAGGACTACAAGCAGACAAAGAAAAGGTATGCCCAGCCAGTCACCTGCTGAAATGACCTCTATTTGTTTCCATAAGAATATGTAGTAATGATGTGAACACATTTTAGGGTCAAATTGAACATTCACGACCCAGAGTGTGTCCGGGACATTCTGATAGACTCTGCAAAGCATCTGGGATGTCTGAAGTTTGGCATCTGGAGGAAGATGGCAAACACTGTTGGATACAGTGGGTGAAAACGCAGAAGCATGCAAGTTTACGCCGATGTGTAACAGCTTCAATCAACTGAATTTCCTGTTTTCCAGCTCCTGTCATTCTGGATCCAAACACTGCCCAGTCCAACCTAATGTTCTCACAAGAGCTGACCTGTGTGAGGTACAGCAGCAAGCAGCTCCTACCCGATAACACAGAACGCATCACCAGCCGTTTGTGTGTGTTGGGGGCCGCTGGCTTTACATCTGGAAAGCACAGCTGGACCGTTGAGGTGGGTCAAGATAAAGAGTGGTACATCGGAGTGGCGAGGGAGTCCATCAAAAGAAAAAGCGCCGTCTTCCTCAGTCCAGTGGAGGGGTTTTGGGTGATCGGCATGTGCAGCGGGAGCTCGCTGTGGGCTCAGACCTCGCCTCCCACCAAGCTCCTACTGAAGCAGACGCCTGAGAGGATTACCATCGAGCTGGACTATGACAAGGGAAAGGTGGTCTTCATCAATGCTGCAGATTCAACGGTGATGCACACGTTCAAAGACAGATTTACTGAGAGGATGTTCCCCTACTTCTCCCCCGGACTGTTTGAGGACTGGAGAAACTCTAGTCCACTCACCATCTGTCCTCTGACAATAAAAGTGGACGTGGCCTGAACCTGAGCAGCAGATCGCTGCAGAAGGACGTGGACATGGTGATTTATATCAGGGATGTGTCATATCATCAAAAACAACAGCTAAAACTCCAATGGAGGTCACAAAAGTAGTTTTAATCAAACATTTAATTGTCTTTGTCAGAACAAAGTAGCTGATTAACTATCTTTATCTTTGGTCTTTGGTTTCCGCTGTGATGCCATATCTTTTAGTTTGGAGTCCAGCTTTCTTTGCAGATGCGCCTTCTTGTTAGGATCCATGGATTTGTCTTTCTTTCCACTCCCAGCATACAGAACTCCGTCCTTGCTTATTCTCATCCGGGCATGAGACTTGGCCTTGTCTCCACAGCCATGAACCTAAAACATTTATTAAACATGACAGTCAGATTTTAAGGAACAGTGCAGCCTGTCTCCATGCTGTGTTAGGAGTTACCTGTGAGTAAGTTCCTGTGGGGTTCAGGTGTGCGCCTTACCTCTGGTATATGATGACTGAGGCAGTACTGCCTGTTGCAGAACAAGCAAAGCTGTCCGAGGGTTAAAACAGACGCTTTGCACTTGATAAAACTACAAATGCCGTCAGCCTTGATGACGGCGCTGATGAGAGAGTCAAAGTCGTCATCTGCAGCGGCGGCAGCAGCGATCTCACAGGCTCCCGCCTTCGTTTTGCTTTTCCCTGAAAGTAAATAAACAAACTGATTATTTTACCAGACTTATTGGAAAATGTTTTCTCAGACGTTACTGATACAAACCTTTGGCCTTCATCGTCGGCTGCCCCTGAGCTGAAGGAATGTTCTGCAGCTTTTTCTGCAGAGCGGCTTCCTCCCTTTTCTGCTGCTCTCTTTTCATTCTCTCCAAATGTAAACTTTTCAGGTCTAATGGAGGCTGGCACGACGGCTCGCTTTGCAGAGCTGAGGCCGTTTCTGCTTCCTGTTTTGTTTCTTCTTGCTTCTGCTCCTCAGCTGGTGAGGACTTCACGGGTCTGGAGACGGTGATACACCTGCTGCTGCCCTCTCCTTTGCTCTCATGAACAAGGCCCAGCTCCTCTGCGATCTGGTGGACCAGCAGCCGGTCATGCGAGTTAAACGTTGATGGGAATTGTAAATCACTCTGATTTAAGTCCCTTATGAAGTTCTCCACCTGCTCTCTGATTTCAGCGTATCTGTTCTTGCTCTGCTCCTGCTCTGCCAGCGCTGATGTGTGGCCCTTTGTGTGTTTCTGTGAACCAGCAGTGTTTTCCTTTCGGCCGACTCCTGCGGATTTCTTTTGTCCTTGTTTGGCCTTGCAGGGGGGCTGATCTCTGGTCTTCGCCTCGGTAGATGTAGAGTTGCTGGAAGATGTGGTTTTTGCGTCTTTGGGATCACGAGCGTAGTTCTGTGGCACGATATCTTGAAGGTATTCGAATGCGGTCCTGACGTCACCAAATTCAGTCATGTGACTGATCAAAGATTTCAAGAAAGGATGATTCTGAACGGTCTGAGTGTCGCAGACCACGGCGATGTGGCGTCTGGCGCGAGTGACTGCGACGGTTATCCTTCTGTCCTCTGCCAGAAATCCAACTTCCCCTACGGTAAAGAAAGAAATGGATAAGTAAATCACTATGGTCCATGTTGATAAAGTGGTTCGATGAGGAGCAGCTAACATTCAGTGGTCACCTTTTCTGTTGGACCGAACTAACGACAACACGACAGCTTCCTTTTCTCTTCCCTGAAACCCATCCACAGATTTGATCTCCAGCTCTGGGTGCTTCGCCGACAGTTTCTGACGCAGAAGGTCGACCTTTATAAAGATGGAAAGAAATGAGTTATTCCTTTTCTGAAAAACACGGTTAGGCCAATTTTGTCGACTTTGTTTCAGTAAATGTTTTACTTAATTTATTTAAAAAATACAAGACAGGATTATAAATTCACAGTTTATTCACAGCTTTCTTTAACTATGAAAAATCCAACCGAGATTAAAGATCTCTTTAGCAAGAACTTCCTGATCAGGACAGCAGCATCAGCAGTTACATACAACGCATGCAGACATTTGACAAATGCATTACAATTATACAAAAGCTGAGGTTTAAATTTGAATTAAATAATAAACCTGAGAATATCACAAGTCTTTTGCATCAATTGTCAGAAACTGCCATGGTAAAAACAATCCAAATAAAAAACATGTTTCTTCAAATATTTGCCTAAATTCTTTCAGTAACATCAGCTTCTTTTTTTTCCAAGGAGTGTTGATACTGATTCCAAGCAACAGGAAGAGCTTTTTAGAAGATGCTCTTTAATTTTTTTCAAGCTGGTCAGGAGCCGTGGCATTGATTTCCAGAGCTGTATTTAAGGACATTAGCTCTCCGGATTACAACTCACAGCTGTAATTTATAAAATATTAAGAGGCCAGGGGATCATTTAACAGCTCACCCAAAAGAAAATGATTTTTGGTTTGTGTGGATCAGAAAACTAACCTCAAAAAGATTTTCTCTCAACTCAAACCAAAACACTATTTAAATACACTATTACAATATAAATGGAGTATGTTTGCCCATAAACTGGTTATTTTTTAGTTTTGGACTGATTTTAGATTCAAGCTAAAATACCTGATCAGAAATTGCACTACCTCTCAGATAAGCTTTTGGCTTGTCAGATCCCATTTAGTAAGAAAATAATCCAACTTTAAACTTTTTTTTTAGCTTTTCATACTACAGTGTGGTAGTTTTTATTCCGATTTTTAGGTCTTCGTCTTATTCTACATTAAAATTTAAAGCTCATTGAATGATTTATTTCTGTTGAACTTCTAATTGGTTACAGTATTTAATTTTTTTGTGCAATATTTTATAATTCTTTACATTTTGATTGCACTATACGCTTACTGCCCGGGTTTTTTTTATCATCCGAATTGTGCATCCTCTTTGTTTCTATTGAAATCACTATGGTCCATGTTGATAAACATGGACTTACTTTTTATATGATTACCATTTTGCCAGTTGCTTGTTTTTTTCAGTTTTCAACAAGAATTTTCAGAAAAAATAAATGACATCCCTGACTTAAAAAACTGATAATGAAACTAATTAAAGGAGAACTTCGCTTTTTTTTAACCTGGGGTCTGTTGTCATCTTTCCTCTCATACATGTGAGTGA
>JBBDHI010000010.1:17948158-17960107 GCA_037177115.1 Craterocephalus stercusmuscarum | reverse complement strand
TAATAATAATAATAATAATAATAATAATAATAATAATAATAATAATAATAATAATAATAATAATAATAATAATAGACGATTCCAAAATACAAAACACAAGGTTATACAAAGAAAGTAAAAGTCCTGTCTGCATGCTTTGCTGCTGTGCTCCTCTCTTAGAGCCTGGTCTCTCTCACCATTGGAGATTTTTACACATCTATGCATCTCAGCCTGATGTTTCATTTATCAACATAATCACATCTTTCTGTCTTCATATCGTTCTGTTGTTTTTCTGGCATTTTCTTGAAAAATTTCAAATATTCTTTGAAGCAACTGTATGACAACCTAAGATTTTAGAGTAAAAAACTTTTAAAACACAATTAAATCTGCATAATTAGTACAGTTGTAAATTTAGATTTTGAAATCAATGATAATTGATCTTTAAAGCAAATAAATTCTTTGCGCAAGAGTTATTGAAAATCTTTGTGAAGCTTTGCTCGTCAGAAAAGTTTGAATTCCTTCGACTTAAACCATCATACAGCAAAAGATGTATTTTGTGTAAAGGCTTCCCAACGGGAGGATTTGAGGCAATGATCCATTTCTCTCAACCTTATCAGCTGCATCCAACCCCCCCTCTTATAACAATGCCACTGTGTGCAGCCCCTGCAGCCTGGACACCCACCCCCCCACCCCCCGTCACCCACATGTGAGATGCTGTTGTGTTGTCTTGTTCCCCCACAGCTGGAGCATCTCGCTCTCCACCCCTCCACCCCTCTGCTTTTCCTCCATTCAGCCCAAACAACGCCTCCGTTATTCCAGCCACACTATGCAGATTGTTTCAGAAGACAAGCGAGAAAGAGAAACAGATAGAGGCTGCAGAGGACAATGAAACAGCTGGCTGAGTTAAAGCAGTTCATTTTGGTATTCTGTATTTCTTATCTCATATAGCTGGGTGACTGTATACGTGCGTATAAGTGAGACACATACTAATTTTGCATGTTGCATGGATGGAAGCTCTGCTAATTTAATCCTTTTGAACACTTTCCTCCCCCATAAGGTTGTGGTTAGGTCAGCGGTTTTAGTCCAATAAGCACAAGTACAGTCGCTTATCAAACTTGTCAAAAGAAAGTTCCTCTCTCAATTTCCTTTGGCTTTGGTCTTCACTTTTAGAAAAAGTAATTCATCTGGCTTTAAGTTATATCCTTCTCTGGGTCCCTGGATACTTGAAAGCTTTATCTAATGGTGCTGGACAGGTAACGATAGGATGGCTCGAAGCTCTTGCTGCCCTGTGCAACAGGGAACAGCAGAGGTTGTAGGTTAGAAAACCAATTAATCAAACAATGTGTAAAGGCCAGAGTTGGGCTTCAACTTGGCTTAAACGGACTGTTTTTAGTAAAGCGCACTACTTCTTATTAAATTAAAAAATGCATTCAGCTGAAACATGTCTTTGCAGTCTATTTACTGCAAAAGCTGAGTGTAAACAGGGAGTTATTTTGGACCTTTTTTCTGTTTATTTCTTTACAGGCTCTGTAGATTCTTCTCAACATGGTCTCTTGATGCTGCTGTTCATGTTTTGTTTAACTTTCTTTCTTGTTTGAATGCTGTTAACCACTGGCTAGCTAGTAAAGTTTTGTTGTATTTGATTATAAAAGAAAACAACAAAAACTAAATAAAGCAGGACTTAAATCCATATCAGGATGTCTTGTAATCAAAATAACGGACTATGTGCTGGGAAATGGTGGGGTCCTCAATATGCATTTGAATTTAAAAAAGACAAACAAGACTGAGACAAAAAAAGCTGTGCATTATGCAGAGGTCAACATTTTCTTGTTCATTGTGGTAATATAATCTTGCAACATTAGCCTATTGAAATCCTGTTATTGATTTTCTATTTTTACTATTAATCATTTTTTTTAGAAAATAGTAAGAATTTCCCCCTGTCTTTTTCTGTCCTGTAGTCTTTAGGGGAGGGCTGGAAGCCCTGAACATGGGGGACCATCAACCAAACTCAATATCATCTATAATCCCCCCAACACACTTTTTCTAATAGTTGAATATACCTATTCATGATTATTTGGATGTATAACCCTTTTAATAAGCTATTATTTTTGTGTGCAATAGAAAAAAAATATTTAGTCTAAGTTTTAAAGTAGACTAAAAAATATTAAAAAATTAAATCTGATTCATAATAGGTCCGTTAGATGAAAGATCTGGCCCATAAAGAGTCAGTGCAAAGCCAGAATAAATAATGCAAACAAAAGATGATTCGGTATCAATATATGTTGTAGTTAATCTTCCAGCCAGCAGGGGGAGACGTTCACATTTACAGGTTCAGCGTAACAGATCAAAATGGCGATCCCCGGACCAGGTAGGTGGACGCGTTGCTATGGTTATACACCAGCTACAGCCTCAAACCGACTCTTTAAAAAACCTGTTGCCAGTAATTTATTCTACAGAAGCTTTAAAGCGATCGATGTGATTCCTGTTCCGCTTCACAGTGATGAATTCAGTTGTTTCTGTTTGTCTGCAGGAAGGGGCGCGGGTATAGTATCCTTTTCGTCTCCTTCAAACCAACTTTTCATCCCTTTAAGTCATAAAAGTTAAGATTCAGAGAAACGTCCCTGTGTGTGTGTGATGCTTAACTCTGTATCCAGCTGTCATCTGTTCCTCTGCAGCTGCTGCTCAGACTCACGAGTGTTTACTTCATCTTCTATTTCCTGTTCACTCTCGGCCTGATCATCAGAAAAAGTGAGCGGCCCATGTTTCATCCCCTCAGAAGTTTTGTCCGAAGTGTTTTGTGTAACCGCACATGTGTCTGCTGTTGTCAGGCCTGCTGCTGTCGTATCCTGCTGATGCTCTGGCCTGTGATGTTGGTCTGCTGTTCCTCCTGGCTGCTCTGGAGTTCCTCCATTTCTTCTGTGGTGAGAAAACGCTACTTTTTATATAATACATTGTAAATATTGGGATCCCATATTGGGAACATTAAAAGTATAAATTTCTCTTAAAATTTACTTTAAAAACATATCTATAATAAAGTGTTTGGCAGCACTATAAATAATGTTACCGCCTGCTTGTTTGCAGGTGTGAAGGGCAACCTGGCAGAGAGTGAAGGTTATATTCTGGGTCATCTCATCCTGACTGCAACAACAGTTTTGTTGACGGTTTATTTCCTGGTGTGGCAGACCTACATAATGCGGGCCGATGTAATAATCAGCAGTGTCTTACTGGCTGTCTACGGCTTAGATGGAGTTCTGGCTTTCAGCACCTTGGCACGCTTTGCAAGGTTGGTTCCACTTCCAAATGTTTTGCAATATTTCATTTTACAGTGAGAATGATTTTAATGAAATGTGTTAGGCTACGGTGATGAAAATACAAACGCAGCTAGGTCACTGATTGAATGGACATCTTTGTATTTACCACATTCTAATGTTCCCATCCAGTAATGCACAGACAGCCTTTGGTGCACTTTCCATCCTCCAGCAGTAATCTTTCTGTCACACATAAAATATAAAGGAAACAGAGCTAATTTTATGTCATTAATGTGCTGAAATGGAGGTATGCCGTGCGTTGCAAGCTGCAAGCAAACTGGAAACATCACTCAAGAGTCACTGTTTTGATTTCTTAGACTTTTGGTCCAAACTTGAAGCTACTGTGTCATGAAACCAAAGCATGGCTTTTTTCAGATGATTAATTTAAACCTAAAAAAAGAATCTGACAGATAATTTGACTGAACAAGATAACACATTTCCCCACACATTTATATGTTTTACATATAAACATAAATGGCCAACAGGCTTAAACATTAAAGTCTCAAACACAGGCCAAACACTTATTTATCACATGAGGAGGCCGACCTGCAGTTGATGCTCCATTTATCTTGATTGACGAGATATGTTGATGCAGTTGGCATCATGCATGTTTGTTTTGAATAGCCTGACAGCAATGAGCTTTCATTTTGTTCATGCTATTGTTCATGAATGGAACGAGGTCTGGTTCCCTTTAGGACTTCTCTAAATTATTGATACCGATTGCATTCATCCAGGTGATACAGTAGACCTGCAGAATGTCGTCACGTCCTCAAATTTTCTTTCCAAGATGGATACAAAGACTCCATCCAGTCTCTTCTTCTGATGTTACTGAGGAAGGAATGAAAAAATAAATCACAGTGAATTATGTATGAGACGATATTCTTGTTGTTTTCATGTCTTATTTTTGATTGTTTAGCCAGTTCGTTTTGATCATAGTGTAATCTACTTTGTGTCTTACAGTGCTTATTCATAAAGAGGACTCATCTTCACTGTTTTGTATGCTGCGGCCAAACTCACAGCTGGTCTACACTTTGGTGCAACTATACAAGCAGAAAAAAGGAGGTGTCCATGTCATCCACTCTCTTTTATTGTTTATTATATAAATAATGTTATCTGCACTTTTTTTGGTGTCTTCAGAGAATTAGCATGAATAAAATGAACAGATGCATCTTTACTGAATTAATCTGAAACTATATTTGTTTATCAATAAGATACAATAAAACATACTTTTTTTCCATTTTGAATTTATTTTTATTTTTCATTTGACAAAAATAAAATCTAATCATTTTTGTCAACGTCCTCTTGATATTTTTTTAAAGAGTTTTTGTTTTGTCCAGTAGATGGCAGATTGGTTTTATTAGTTTAAGAAAACAACAGTGACAAAATGGATTTCAGTACTTTCAGCACCTGTTTTCTAGTTGTCATCTTTGTTAAGATGATTTAGGAACTTTAAATTGGTGACTAATCACGCTTTTGCCTGTGAGAAAACCACATTTTAGCCCTGTTTTGCACTTTCACTCCACAAAACAGCTTTTCCAAGAAGTATTATATAAACATAAATTAATTAAATGATGTTGGATTTCTTAGTGTTACTCAGTGTATTTGATGTTGGTACTGACCCAGCACTCAGAGTAGTCTCTTTAGGCGTTGGTCTGTTGGCCATTTCCGACTCCACTTTTCTCAAACAGGTGATTTCTCAGTACTGACAGCTGAAGTTAATAATCAAACCCAATGACAAGGTTCCCAAAGTAACCATGCAGAAAACAAATCCCAAGGACTGTTCTTGAGCAATAGCCAAATACAAACACTGACTGTAGGTCAGCCACAGTGTATAAACATTTCTGTTATGCCCTTTCAATCCGGTCCAACCTTGAGGAGCCTGTTAGAGCTTTTCTGGCCAAAGTTAGACCTGCTTTATGTTAATGACTTTCTCTGCATGAGCTACAATCAAACTAAGAGTGGTCATTCTTACCAGGCACTGACACTGAAACCTGGGCAGTGTTCCACGCTGTTGCTCCTCTTTCAGCCAGTCATTCTGAGGAACCCAACTGGTTCTGACCAGTCAGCTGCTTTGCTGCACAAAGAGGAAGCTGAGAGTGAAAAAAATAGCTTTTATACTGGTATCATTCACCCCCCCTTATCATCATCATTGTTGTTGTCAACAAAGGATCTGGAGGTTACTAAGATTTCTACAGGATTGTCAAAACATTTAAGAATATCTCCTCTGTAACAAATATTAAGACCGATGCTGATTTGTTGCTAAACGAAACAAGACAGCTTCTTAATCCAGTTAAATCAATCCCTTAAATAAATGAACCTGCAAGACACGGAGGAGGATGGAACCACCTTTAACTCTTTTCCAACAACAAAAGCTAGAAAGATAAGAGACACACCAGCCGGCCCACCTTTGGTTGTAAATTTCATTGTGATAATAAACGAGAAAGTGAGTGCTGCATGTGTTCTAAGTCACCGCAGTAAATTATGAGACAAGCTTACAACCAGGGACCCCTCGAAGAAGTCAGGTAGCTCCTCCTCCGTCAGATTGACTTACATGTACAGTCACCATCACCTGCGCCAGCGTCGCCTCACTTGCTGGATTTTTGCGGACGCACGGTAGGTGTGTGTTTTTATCTCCCCGGACGTGTTTTGTGAACACCCAAGGGCCACGGACATCGAGCATTTCCTCCACGAAGTTGTTCTTCCTTGCAGACTGCAGACAGGTTGGGATGGCCGGCTGATGTTTAAAGCGCCGTCTCACACACGTTTGTCCACCTGAGCATCCAGCCCGGAAAACACCTAAGTAAGTTCCCAGACGGAGGAAAACACACTGAATGTTTGATTGTAATACATTAAAATTACTGTTTTGTGGCTTTTTAAGTTTGATGAATAATTACAGGTGGATAAATGTGAAGGAAAACGTCAAAGTTTCACGCTGGGGCGGCTGTGGAGCTTCCCCGTGATCTTCGGTGCTGGAAGTTCCCTGCGCTATGCAAATGATTATATCCACAAATACGCGTTAATGTTTGCGTACAGATGAAAACTGATTAGGTCACCCTTAAATCTGTGCAAAACATGTCAGTTTGCATATACTTGGCAAGGCAAGTATAGCACATTTCATGTACATGACAATTCAAGGTGCTTTACATAACATTAGAAACATTACAGCAAGGTGCAGAAAGCAATAAAGGGAATTAAAAACAAAAGTAAAATCACAAAATAAGAAAATTAAAGAAAGAAACCCTCTGGAAAAAATCACTCATCATAGAAGGCTGCAAATAGAAACGTTTTTAACCCTGATTTAAAACTGCTGACAGTTTCACCAGACCTGCAGCTTTCTGGGAGTTTGTTCCACATGTGAGCATAAAAACTGAAAGCTACCTCTCCGGGAGCTAAAAGTAGACCAGACCCTGATGACCTGCGGATCTGGTTGGTTCATAACAAACCAGAAGTTCCTGAATATATTTTGGCCCTAAACCATTCAGTTCTTTGTAAACTAACAGCAGGATTTTAAAGTCAATTCTTTGACTCACAGGAAGCCAGTGTAAAGATCTGAGGACTGGTGTTATATGATCCACTTTCCAGGTCTTAGTGAGGACTCGAACAGCAGCATTTTGGACTAACTGCAGCTGTCTGATGGACTTTTTAGGGAGACCTGTAAGGACAGCGTTACAGTAGTCCAGTCTACTAAAAATAAAAATACAGATTTAAAAAATTTACAGGAGCCATGTGATGCTCTTTAATCTGAATATAGGATGGTTTAGAGCAGAGACCCCCAACATCCTCTGTCCTGCAGACTTTCGATGTTTCACTGCTGCATCAGCTGACTCGGTTTATTGGATCAATAACAGACTTATGCAGAGCTTATCAGGGCTCAATCAGGCGTGTTGCAGCAGGAAAACTTCTAAAACCTGCAGAATAGTGGGCCCTTGAGGAGCAGGGTTGGGGAGTCACTTGTTTACACGACTTGGTCTGTAAGAAAGGAAGAAAGCAAGCAGTACAAGCTGTTTGCAGTTAAGAAAAAAAGAAAAAAAAATCAGCATATGGTCAAAAGATTTGTGCCCATCATTAATAACTGCATCTGATTTTAAAAACTGAGGCACTATGAATGAAGCTGTAGCCTAAATAATCAATTTAAAATAGATTAGTTTCAGCGTATTCAGCTGTCTGACCATTTTCTATTGTGCACCAGTGGTTTTGTCTAAATAAGCAATCTAAAAACTGGTAATGATGCTGAAAGTACATAAGATGAACTGGGGCTTAGTTTACCAACAAAGCCTACAAAAAGATGAAAAGATTATCAGGATTAACTTTAGGTTGTAAAAAAAATGTCAACAAATGGCTGTTTTATTACCAAAGAAGTTTGAATGATGTCATAATGATGCCGTGATGTGTGGCGATGGTGTTTGGGGCCTTCACAGTGTTTTGCTTCGTTACAGCATCTCGTCATGTCACTCAGCCTTCATTAAAGTATTAGGCTCTGTGGTCAGAAGAATGTGGTGTCACTTGGTTTTAGTGTGTGTGCGTGAAGCCTCCTAACAAGCTTACGTTAACACCCAAATACAAAACAATGACCGCTAACGCATGAGTCATTGTGGGCTTCCACAGCCATATGATCATAGGCTCTCATGGCGGTGGGAAGAGACTCAGTCTAGTGGCTTCATGGCTTGAAAAGCATCAAATCAGATATGTTATCTCTTACTAAGTGTTTCATCAGGGGGCACAGGGCAAAGTCTACGTTGCTCATACAAGAGATGTTTTTACAGATGTTACATCCGTTATCACTGCCAGTGTTTTCTTGTTCAGTAGTATGCCAAATGTTTTCGCTGAAGCTGCTAATAAGCACACGCTGTAAGTATTGAGATCGTTTCACCACTACGAGCCCATCAGCAGAGATCCATGACTCATTTAGTTTCAGCAGTTTTCTGGGCGATGTTGTGCTTTAGAGCAACCACTGAGCTTGTTTTAACGAGCTAACTATTTACTTGGAATCATTTTTCAGCCTTATGTCGCTTTCAGCTTATGCAGAATATTATATTGTCAAGCCTTTTCTTTCCTGTCATCTATAAAGTCTGTGTGCGTGTGCCTGTGTGTGCCTGTGTGTGTCTGTGTATTGTAATTTACATGTTTACTTTAATTGCCTGTGTTCTGCCTTGAATGCACTGGTTTAAGGTTGGGTTTCTAAAGAAATGACAGATTCCCAAATTGTTTTTGTAAGCTATCGAAGCTCAGATACGCCACATAGAAAGTTGAATGTCTGTTTTAGAACTTTTGCTTTTCTTGTGGGTGTTTAGCATGACATTTTGTTACAAGAATGACTTCAGTGACAGGTGACTGATTCCACATCCTACACAAAGCGGTATGATTATAATATGCTTCCAAACTAATTATGTTTCATTTTAAAAAAGAAAGCCACAACCATAACAAGGCTAGAATTAGACACAATAAACCTGAGTCTTTTTTTTTCAGTAATTGTTGCTCTCATAGTGTAATTACCTTTGAAAAAAGAGTCGTCATTATTCTGCATTAGCACCCTGCAGTGGGATGAATGAAGGTGTGCAGAGGGCCGCGTGCCGTAAGGTTAACAACACATGACACCCCCAGCCTGTCCTCCTTCAGCCTCGTCTACCTCCTGAAACCTGGCCAGAGCCGTGAACAATCGCACGGGGAGGAGATGACCCGAGCGATAAGAACGCAAGAGGAAGACTATCGTTTGTGCAGATTTCACTTAAAGTAAAGTAAACGCACTTTGTCGTGGTAGAGTACAAGTCACGGTTCAGCATTACAGTGCTTCACGCTGTGAGAGCTGTTGTGATTTGCCCTTTCTTTGTTTCAGAGGATTTTAAAAGATGATCTCTTTTAAGCTGGTTATTTTTATGATCTGCAATCAGATAAGCATGCGTGAAGGTATCTGTAACTATCACTCACATTGTGTCTTGTCAGTATGAGCTGGTGAGAATGAAAACAAGTTTTAATGTGAGAGGTGAGGTGAGTCGTGCTAAAACAGACCGGTTAGACATTTTTATAGCGGTTGTATGAAGCACTCATTAAATAACATAAGGTCAGCTTCCAGCAGTTTGTGCTGCAGAAAACATGCATACATCTAACCACCAGTTTGATAACACAAACTAGTGTGGTTCTTTGCAGTTTTATGTGGCTCCCTAAAATCTAAAAGTTACATTAGGTGATTATTATACTCAGACTTAATTGCAGCTCATTCCCACCATTAACAGATAAACACTTATCGGTATTAAATGCAATAATAAAATGGCTGTAAAAGAAAGCAAGTAGAGCCCACTTTGTTGTTCTACATCCACTCAGGGAGCACAGTTGGAGAATATTAGGGTGTGTGCTGCCACTGTGAGAACTGTAGACCTGATATACATTACATAACTTGTCAGCGCATGCCTCGACAGACAAGTCAAAGTCTCTAGTCCCAGAAAGAAGGTGTGAGAGGGCTTTGTTTTCACATTTTCTGTCTCCATTAATCTCTCAGACGTAGATGCAGTGCTCTGTTACAAACGGCTTTGTCCTCTTAGATGCCAGGCTAATTGTCAGATAGTTACTGCACCTGAGTGTGAAAATCAACTAAATAAATAAATTAGTTGCAGCTATGCAGATATAGTCACCAACCGAGTAGCTCTAATTACACAGCACATATCAACCTGCTGTCTGCTTTTGTTCTACACCAGTCCCTTGACTACCAGCAGAGCAGGCCAGACACCTGGCTCTGCATAGTGAGACAGACTGTGATGTAGAAACACCTTAGCTTTGCACCCTCTATCGCCATCCTTAACTAAGCTTCCACAGCTCTTTAACCTTAGATGCTCTGTAAATGCATGTGAATTATCTGTTAATGAGGCTGGTTACACAGCTGTGTTTTTATCAGTGTAAAACAGAATATTCTGTCAAACATTTACCTTCCCTATAGATCAGTGGAGCTTTGACACCATGAATACAGTGAGCTGACAAATTGTTGATGACCCTTATGTCAGCACAGATAAGTAAATATACAGTAAGGGGGATGTAGCTCCGGAGGAAATGCCAGGCTGGAAAGCAGCAAGTGTCTCACTGAACAAGGCCGCTCCAAGATGAGACGCAAGTTCATGCTTTTCAGTTCATGTAGCAGTGTTACTGAGTGTGTACATTTAATAACGGAGTACTATCTGCTCTGCTCAAAATACAAAAGAAACCGATTTTATTATCTTCTATAGATAAACTGTGATTATTCTAGATCAGAGCAGATGATGTACAGTTATTCTATTGTCATATTCTGTGTACTAATATGCAGTTATAAGCTAGAGAAATAATTATAAATGCATTATTATATAGCAGTAAATAAAGGTGTCTCGCATGCCAGCACTTTGTGGAAATCTTTCCATCGTCTGTCTAACTTATGTGGTTATGAATAAAAAACTTTAACTGTTTGTGCTAGTTGCATTGTGCATCGGTAGTTGTGTTTTATCTCGGTTGTGATGAATTTAATGGACCTGCAGCTGAAAAGCTGTTGAACAGGTTCAATAACTCTTTGACAGCTATTTATTTATTGTTTTTATGGTTAAGATTAGATGGTGGAAAATGTGGAAAGTTTTGCAGAGTTTCCACCCTGGTGCAGTGATAAACATATTCGGTACATAACATTCTCCTGCATCTCGTCCACATAAAGCCCCTGGTTGTTTACTTTGGCCTTACAGCTGTGGAAAGGTTACTGGCTAAATTAGGAAAGTTTTAAGTTGAACAAGAAAAAGAAAATATGCTGGGACTTAAAGACTTAAACTTGCACTTATCAAAGTCAAATGAGAGAAAAATCAAAAAGTTTATTCTGCAGCTAATCTTGAAATTCCTAAAAGACAAATATTATGGTGGGAAAGTCTTTCCTCATCCAATGGGCATGTTCCGTCTCTGAGTCTTCTGTTTCCTCCTTCAGGTGGATGCCTGAAATCATGAGTGCCCCAGAGCCCCTGTCGAAGCCAGCCAAGTGAGTTCCACAGACATTCCTGTGGTTTCTTTCTAGATATTTACCTTTCTGTGTGTTGGTTAATTGCGTTATGCAGAGGCACAGGCAGAGCAGAATCACTAATGAGTCACTAATCCAGTATGTGGAAGGTGGAGTGGGTCAGGGACTTTGGGCACAGAGCAGCTCTGTTGAGAGTTATTTGCTTTGTCTGGGCTCCTGCCTCCCCCCCATGCCCTTCTCTCCCCTCCTCCCCTCCTCTCCCTTTTACACTCTCCCTCTCTTTCTCTCCCTGGTCCATATGCTCAGAATCTCAAGCTAATCTCATCCAGTGCTGGCCAGTTTGCCTCCTGTACACCGCTCCTGTATTCTTGTGGAGTGTTGTGTTCATGAGAAGTGGCAGTGTGGGAGGGTTTGTGGCGCTAATATCCAGGGGTGTGGGGGAAAAGATGAAGGGCATCCGGCGTAACCCCGTCTCCTCCTCCTCCTCTTGTCATTGCAGTGGAGTGGCCAGATCGGACAGCAAGATCAGCGCCAAGGCCCTTTACGGTAAGCTGCTTCTATAGGACATTGTACAGGTTTTGCAGCATCTCATTGGCTCTTCTTCAAGAAGGAGCTTTTCTACATATTTATTATTATTAATTTTACATTTTGGGTGACTCTACACTTTTTAATCCTTATTACTTTAAACTTAGGAGGTTCTACCATCAT
>JBBDHI010000010.1:17918417-17930049 GCA_037177115.1 Craterocephalus stercusmuscarum | reverse complement strand
CATTTGTTCTCAGGTTCCAGGTTTTTTTAAACATATATTCATCTCAAGCTGAATTTATTCCCCCATACTTGAAAAAGCCTTTAAGAAAGAATAACATAACATATTAAACAAAAAATAATTTCTAGATTTTTAAAAAATACTTTGTCCCTACTTGACTGCCAGTTAGAGACTCAAACTTATTTGGTATGGACATAAATCCTTAAATTTATATTTGTATTGTATTTAGATTGATGCATCAGAATTAAATAATTGATCTAATTTCCTTTTTGAGTCATTTTCCTCTTTCACATGAAAGTATCAACCTTCTTTTAACTAAATAAAGGAAATAAAAGTTTGTTTTGTGTGAGAGCTGGTGTGGCTCGTCTGTGGTTCCTCTTGTATTCTGTGCCATAACTGCGCCATTTTACTTTACCATTTGTCTGAAATGATTGTTTTTACAGAGAGAAAATGAACATTAGCGTTTCCTTTACAGGAGTCCAGGGGCGACTCAGAGCTGCAGGAGATCATGAAGCGGAGGCAGGAGAGGATCGAGTCCGGGTCCAACGACTGAACCTCGAAAGCATCCTAACCCCACACAGACATTTTCCCTCCTCCCAGCTTTTCAAGTACCACAGCTTACTAAATCAGTCTGCTGTTCGTTGTGATCCACAGTAGAAAATTATTAAATGTAGTGTACCTTTTTAATTGCATATTTATTTTTTATCATGTAATGTATATGCTATTCAGGTGTTTTATTTTCAAATTATGTTGCTTTTGTTTTCAATGTCTCAAATAGTTAAATATGTGCACAGAGGAGGAATGTATCAATTCATGTTCAGTTTGGTGTGTGAGAGTGTGCACTTATGTGTAAGCATGACATGCATGTAACATACGGTATGTGTGTGAGCAGTGTGCTGGCTGTTTATGCTCATTGTTAATGTTGCAGATGTTTACCAGATAACTTGGTCATCTTTATTTTTGTGTTTCTAAATCAGTGCCAGAATATTTGATGCATTTTCTGATGTAAAAGCCAATTATTTTCATATTTCTGTTTACAAGAATTAAAACATGCTCCGTGTTACTTACAAGTAGGTAACAGATGTAGCCTCAGCCCTGGTTGGTAAATGCCAATCAGTACTAAGTATTAAAATAAATATTATCGCTGTCTCTTATCTGATTTCAGATTTTCTGGTGAGTTAAGCAAGAAATAATCCTTTATAACCCATTTTCAGTAACAACACACCGTTTTTAATTTTCTCTTTGTTTTGTCTCCACGGTATCCAGCAGCGTAAACTGCACGAACTGGCTGAAAAAAGAAGATAATGCTGTAGATTTGTTGCTCTGTCATAAATAATGAATTCCAGATCAGGAAATCCTTTCTTGGGGTTGTAAATATTGTGGGATGTAATGTTTAAAAAGACCATTAAAAGATTTTCTTTGTAAATGTTTTCTATCGCTTTCTTTTTGAGTGTGTGCAGTTGTTTGTCACTGCATGCTGACAATACCAGGGGACAAGGAAAAGTCAACTTGCTTGTTTATTGTGAAGTACAGGAGCAAATACAGAAGTGCATTTGAAGAAGTTAGACATTAGACAAAAGAAAATTAGGTTAATATTCTAATCTTAAGTGATTTGTCAGTGGTTGTATTTATTTCCACAAAATGGTTAATAGTGTTAATCATGTCAAATTCTTTGCTGCCGGTTTTCACATTTTCTAACGACAACAAAAACCAACTAGACAATTTCAACACCGTTAACTAGATTTTTGCCTAAATAACCCAGTCTAGAGATAAAATCTAAAGATACAATTATTTTAGGTGGAAAAGAAAATACGTCTCATTTATGAAGATATGCATCAAGCCAGAGGTCCCCTGAGGTTTTCAGTGACCTGTAAGAAGAAAGAAAGTTGGAAAACACATTATCAAGAGTAAGTAAGTTCACCATGATTTATTTTTTTAATTAAAAAAGGAAACATAAGCTGAGAACATATTCTTAAAAAAAAACAACACTAATACTTCTGTCAGACAAGCATTTTTGACTTTGTTGCATGTCATCATTACCTCACGACGTCAGCCATGCCTTCCCACAAAGTTTTCACCTCATAGGGAATCCCGTGTTTCTTACACAGAGCACGGACCTGGGGAGCCACCAGGTGGTAGTTGTGGCGCGGCATCCTGGGAAACAAACTTAACAAAAAAAAGGGGAAACAAGTTTATTTATGTTTTGTCAAATTCACATAAGATCCACAAAAAAAACCTTTAAACATAGTTTTTGTTTGGATTCCCATGTTGTCAGCGCTCTCAGAATGAAAACCCATTTTCTCCTGAAGTTTGTACCGACAAAATTTATTTTCTGTATTTTAACAGGTTTATAATCAGGATTGCATTTAATCTTATGATAATTTTCAGTATTTTCCTCTGTGTCATTGAGCCTTATTGTATTTGTAGAGAAACGCTGCACAACATATTGTTAATCTATCATCATGTTATGAACACAGCATCTGCAGAGCTGAAAGCTGGCATGGTAGTGGAAGGTCTGAGTGTGAAAAAATGGTAAATACTCCTGAGTTTATTTATGGAAATCTATCATTTGTCTTACTGGTGTTCAATCTGAAAGTTGAGATGTCCGCTGAACCAGTCGTTGAAGAAGGACTGCTCAATATTACAAGTGGATTGTAACTGGAAGAGAAGATGAGAGGAGTGTAAAGGACAGTTAATGCATCCATTCATATGCACTGTTATTACATCTTTTCAATCAGAGAACCAGTACAAGTAATTACATTTGAATAGTTGCCGACACCAAGTAGCGATTAGTGTACTAATAACCCCATGGCGGTTTACTGGTAAGGAGTTTACTGAGTTTAGTGGTAAGGAGTGTGGACCAGTATGTTAGATGTGATGACTGAGTGGGTGATTGCGTGATCATTCAGCTGCCGTCCCCTCATTGAAAGGTTTTGAAACTCTCAAATTCTTCTGAAAATAAAGGATGAAGGGGTTTTGGTAAGTAATGTTCATAGCTGTGAAATGGCACCTCAAAGCACGAAATCTGCCTCTCTCTGCGAGATAATGACAAATCCAATAGACCAGTAAAAACTGAAAATGTATGGCTCACAATCATCACAGAAGTGTTTTTTGGTGCATTTGGTTCATAGCAGTGAGAAAGTACCTAGATGCCACGAATCAGCGTCTCTCACTGACAAAATTGCTATTTTTTATATATTTAAGAATTTTGTTGTTTACACATTAATGCGCTAAAAAATTAAACCATTAATTCCACAGATTAATTTATTCATATCAATATGGGTGATTTTGATTGGTATTGGGTCCTAGAGTATAGGAACACTATTATGAAAACAGAATAGGAGAACACATACGGCGATACCCAGTACTGGTGATGGTGCACCACTATCCTTCAGAGAGCAGAATGAATCTACGAGAAGATTCAATGTGATATGTAGCTTTTTTCCGTATTTTTGCATTTATGAATAGTTATTTCAATTCTCAATTCAATAGATTATAAATGGATTACAGTGAATTAGGTTTAATTATAACTGGATAATGTACATTATCTTTGAATGATGATATGGTATTCTAATCATATTTACTTTATAGAATATTCTAAAGCTGCTCCGCACTTATAAAAAAACTTCATTTTGCTAACATGCACATGACATTTTGCAAGGCTTAAAACTGCAGCATACCAAAGGCAGTTTTCAAAAAAGAACAATACTTCCTCATAACAAAGCAAGCACCTGCATGGTCATCCAGTCTTCGTGCTTCTCATTACCAATCTCCTTCGGCAGGTGGCTCATCTGAGTCACCCACACAAACCAGTGGCTCTCCAAAAACCTGTAAAATAAACCAGAGTAAAATAAGATTTGCTCTACAGGGTTTTTAAGTAATGGTGACATAAAACCATTTACCTGACAAAGGTGGTGAGAGCCAACGTACCCAACAGGCCATACAGGGGTGTAAAACAGTAGAAGTAACGAAGATAGTATGTCATGTACCAAGCCAGATCCTTCAAAAACCAAAGGTAAACATATTTTCATGACTCACAAATTCTTCATATTTATCTATCTATTCACTATTAAAGATTAGTTTCGTATTGTACTGGCTTCACATCTTATTTAAACTACTTAAACGCAGAGGCTGACATCGTACCACATAGTCGCGACGAGTAATCATGGTCTTCATGATGTTAAAGTTGTAGAAAACTGGAATGAGGAGCGGTGGCCCCACTGGAACACAAAGACATACACATTTTCTCCTGGGGTACTGTCTTTTTTTCTATTTCTAAAGCGTCATTAAATGAAAAACATACCTAGAAAGAAGTACTTGTGTTGATGATTATAGGGCATGTGTTTGATCTTTTTTATACCGTACTGTAACACCGAGGACAGAGTTAAGTGAGCATTATATTATTAATTATAATAAATATTTTAAGGAATGAGATAATATTTTGAGCTACTTACCTCCACTGGCTGAGTGGATCCGACTACAAAGATGTCCATCATGTGGACATCAGGGTCCTTCTTGAAGACGTTGGGTTTGGCATGATGCTGGAAATGACGGTGATTCCACCAGTTTGCTGAAGCGCCCTGTGAGATCAGCCTTTTACTATCTGTGTTTGTCAATAAAAGAAGACATTCAACACCTTAATAGGTTTACCTTCAAATGTCCAATGACAAACTTGTGTATCAGGTGATTCCAACGGGACTTCTTAAAGACAGACAGGTGACCAAAGTCATGCTGCAACCATCCGGCTTGAGCCTGGAAAAGAAGAGAATAAATGAATCCTTTGGGAATTTGCATTAAAGCAGCTATACCTAATGTTAGGTCAGGCCATTTTAGTTTGCAAAAGCAGCTAGTTTTTAGCTTTGGCATGACGCTCTTTCTCGGCAAATGGGGTTAACTTCCTTAACTTGCGTATTCCCAAGGGGAACGCTCATACTGGCTGATCGGAAGTTACGGAAGCTCTCCGAGAAAGAGCGTGACGCTAAAGCTAAAAATTAGCCGCTAACGCTAACTACCATGGCCTGGACTTATACATATGCGCATTCAAAAGTCTTTCATTTTATGAACTTACCCCTTTTACCACATAATATACCGTGTAGAAACCATTTTGTAGATTAAAACAATATCAGGTATAGCTCCTTTAATCTCTTCCACAAAAGTTGGACTGACAGATAGTTGTGTTAAAAACCTGAGCAGTTGCCAGCATAACCGCACACGTGAGCGTCAGCGTCCAGCTTGTCCCCCAGTACCAGACCATCAGCCACGCGAGGGCTTCCAGGAGCAGGATGTGGCCCAGATGGAGGCAGAAGAACAAAGGTTTAGCTTGAAAAAGACCCTGCTTCTCTGCCTCCACTCGTAAAGTGTCAAAATCTTGCATGACGGCTGTCTGGGAAGGAACAGAGAAAAGGGAACAAGGTGAAAAGGTGATGCACTGATAAGGCACTTGCAAAAGTAAACACTGTAAGACAGCCTAACTTCCTCCTGAGACCTGAATATAAAGTCTTACATTTTTGCTGTGCTCCTGGTTCGGCTCTGACACTTTCAACTCTCCAACTAGCAGAGGCTTCAGGAACTTTTGCACAAACTTCTGATCAGGGTGAAAAGCGGTGAAGGCTTCCTGGTAAATAAAAAAATAAAAAAAGCCTAAAGACAAGGTAAAGTACAATCTGAAGACTTGCAGTATATACAACAACATCTTAAAAACAGAATTAAATAAATTCAGATATAATAACAGCAAAAATATCTTCAGTAAGACAGTTCATAGCAGGTGTAGACAGCACATTTTACAAACAAGTTCAGAAGCTTTTAAATCAGGCTAAGCAAAGTATACAAGCCCTGACATTTTGACTGAGCAAGCCTGAGCAACATGATTAATATCTTTAATTTTTTATCATAATTTCACAGTTTTTTAATGTTCTTTTACCAGTTCAGGGACTGGAAATGTAATGAATAGAAGCAGTCAGAGAATGCAGACCTCAGCCAACCATTGTATTATTTCTAATTTCTTTCTTGGGGGCATGAATTTGAGGCAAAATCTCTAATGGTAAAATTATCCCTATCTTCTCATAGTAAAGAGTCCTTTAAAAAAATCCTGGATCCAGGCAGTGAATTGGATCACCTCAAAGTCCAACCACTTGTTCTTTAGTTCTAATTTGTTCATTACTTTTTTAGTTATATGTTGTTAACAGGCAGACTGAATACATGACCTTTGCCCTGGAAGGGGTGATAAAGCAACTGGATGCCTTTTAATAAGTTCTGCCAGGTGATTTGTCACTTTAATCTTAAATAAAACCACAATTATTGACTGTATTTGGTATAAAACGGAATTATTTCAGCAGCAGCGGCTTATATATAACTTTAACATTGACTATTAATCTTGTACTCTGCAAGTCTGTTCCTTTTTTAAAGCAACTTCCTGGCACAGAGTAATATATCTCCCCAAATTCACCTTGGAAGCTGAAAATTTGCATATGCAAACATGAGTAATCTGAGAACTCCAGATTACAGGGATTCTTATGGAAATGGGCACATAACTGGTTGACTTGACTGGGAACTGATGCCAAATTGATGTGGAGTAAAAATCTGCATTGTAATGGTCATTTGAACTGCGGTTAAGATTTTAGGTTGTGGTTTTATATGGGGGAAAATTCCAGTTTCTCTTGGTCCCCTTGTGAGGAGCTTCAGCTCAACCCTCAGGAGGCTCGGACTGCTGTAGGTAAGCTAAACTTTTACATTCAGCTAAATCAGATTACACATCTGTAATAAAACTATTGACTGTCTGAGAACAAAATCTGACTCTTGCTAGTAAATACAATTTAAAATACAAGATGACAATTCTCAATATCTGAAGACATGTACTGAATTCAACTCAACAAGTCACTTTTTAGTTAAAATGGAATACTCAAAACGACAAAACCATTGCACACACAATTCTTACCATAGGAATAAAAATAAGAAAAAGTTTTAGGTATTCATATCTAATATAATCTTACCAATTAGTTAATGAGCCACAACAGCAATTTGGATTACTTCAATAAATGCTGACTGGTCATAATGGTAGTGGCATCCACCATCACGTTATGATGTGATGCGTTCAAAGGTCAAATTTCAGGAAAAAAACGAATAACAGACTTAATATTTACCGTGGCATCCTCCCCAGCATAGTGGCTGATGACACGATTACCTCCTGGGTGCCTTTTGGCCCACTGTGAGATGTTGTAAACCTTGCCATTGATGACCAGCCACTGATCATTCCTGCTGTTGTGTTTCTGCACGTCCTCCCAGGTGTAAACACCTGCATCTCCCCCACTGTGGGGCTCCCCGTGGTCCGTTTGCTGGCCTCCGCCTCCCATCCTCACTGCTGCTGTGTATGACCCCAATCCACCTGCACACTGAAGGAATAATGAATGAATTTATGATGAAACTGTTATTTCAGCCCATGTCCTTGTGCTCTTGCACTATCACCATGTTGTGCTCATATGAAGTTCAAAAACAACCTCTTTGTCTGTCTCCCAGTGAATATTGTTTTATCCGGAGAATGTTTATAAAGCACTGACCTTCTAAGCAATGACTTGTAAAATGCAACCACCATCATGGTTTTCAGATCTCTTTGTTTCAGTTTTTCTTTCTTAATAATAAAAAAAATAACCTGATTTCTCACCAGGAGTACAACGTCATCATTACCTTTTTTTCCCTCCAGCAATCAGTTTTTGGGTATTTGGTAAAATATGACCCTGGCTTAATTAAATAAAAGCTTTAAAGGAAAAAGAAGAAAGAGAATCGTCATAATATTGTTAATTTGGGGATAAATTAACGACTGAATTCCTTGCAAACCTAAAACACTGTAGCCTGGGATTTATTCAACAATAAAGGTAAAGGGTGGGGGCAATTCAACTAACGGATCAAAGCATGAAGCTGAAAAGTAATTGACACTTACAGCATCCAGATTCGGACTCCACTTCCAGGACTTCACTCACATCAACTGGCCGTAGCTTTTTTGCTCCTGCAGATGCTTTTAATACGCAAATATCACGACGTAACCTCTCTCTTCCCTGCTAGACTTCGCTCGTTCACCCCCCTCGTCCGAACTTCGGGTAGATCTTTCGAGGGTTTCTGGCCAATCAGCAGACAGCAGGCTTTTTTTTTTATTTGGCACACAGTCACTGCTATATGGGTCAAGATACTTATCTGAATGTCAAAGAGCCGTTTTAACGTCTAAATGGAACAATCAGCGGGATGACTGCTGATGGTTTCACAGTAAGGGATAAAATAGGTCGTTGCTCAGCGTCCAGCAGGTTATTGCAGTTCATCGTCAATTCACATCCACGTCTACAGGCGATAGTTCATGGCTGAAAATGATTCACTTACGTTATTTCAAAAGCAAATACATAAATGAAATAATAATAACAACAACAACACCAATGACAATAATAACAATGACAATAGTAATAATAATTATATATAAATAATTCGTCATCAATTCACATCTACGTCTACAGGGGATAGTTCATGACTGAAAAGGATAAATTTATGTTGTTTAAAATAAATGAAATAATAATAATAATCGTATCAAATAATAAATAACAAAATTAATGAATAGATAAATAAACAGAACGATATAGGCTCAAATTACTTCACCACAGCGTCACGTCTCTGCACCTGCACAAATATTAGTAAAAAAATATGGTTACTTCCTCCCCAAAAAACTGGTAGGTCTGTACTGGTTCCTAAACCAAGGGGTTCCCCTGAAGAGCAAAGGGGGTCCCCGAGGCTTGACCAGTCAAAGCTATCGATTCATGTCCACATATCTATATGAATAAAAGAAAGGTTACATGTTGGTAATATAACTTTGACTTCATGTAGAGACAGGAATCCAGTATTTATAGTGAGAATCTCACAAACAAAAGCATAAAACCACGAATTGTTTCAGCACTGGGTGGGGCTGGGGGTTTTAGTATTTTGGTGAAGGGGGTCCTCAGGGGAAATAGGTTCTTTAATATGAAACAGGGACGAGGAATTCTTTAGCAACCACAAAAAGAAACATCACATGCATCGCATAATTTTATTAGGCAAATTGTATTAAAGGGATACTGTGTAACTTTTGTCTACTAGGGCTCCTACACCTGCAATTTCCCTCAAAATTAAACGTTTGAACCAAATGTCAGTACGAGTATTAATGGATAATTTCTGGGGTCAATTCACTTTTTGACACCTCTCGGTGTTATGAGGGGCATGCCCTCTTCAGAAATCAGACATGCAATTTGGCATCAGCGGATCCGTCTCTCATGGATCATATGTGACCTGCAGCACTTTGCTCTTCAGCTGTAAAACACAGTGGGCTGTGCTTCATTCTAAATTTTCTTTGAAAGTTAGTCAAATTTGAACAAAGTAAAAAAGTGAACACGTTGTCTGAGGAGCCCAGAAAGAGAGAGACTGTTTAGTTTTGCAACAATGTGAAGAGGCCTGTGGGAAGTTACTGTACAGCTTTAGCCCTGTAGTGGCCAAAAGTTACACAGTATCCCATTAAAGATTTTTAAACACACAACTCCGACAAATTAATGCTATCCTTAAAAACAAACAAACAAAAAAGCAGAAACAATATAGAAAAAATGTATGTAACCTGAAAGTGGACTATTTTGGGGGCCTTACATTATCAACTTGAAGTCTTAAAAGGAGATCCTCTGTTTTCAGGGGAGCTGAGATTCCAACAGCTTTCCCTATAGTTGGAACTCTGAGAGCAGTACAGTACATATTACACTAAACTTTGTGATGAATTTCCTACAATATCTTATCTAAATTGTTTCGGTGCCCCTTCAAAGGGATACTGTGTAACTTTTGGCCACTAACAGTCCTAAAACAAAACTTTTGAACCAAATACCAGCCTAATATCTGTAATAACGGATGATTCATGGGGTTAATACAGTACAGGAGCTAATCTGTCTCTTATGGGATCATGTGATCAGCAGCACTTTGCTCTAATGCCATAAAACACGGTGGCCTGTGCTTCTTGCTACACTTTCCTTGAGAGTTTGTCAGATCTATACGAAGAAATAAGGTGAACATGGTGTCTGAGGAGCCCAGAAAAAGATACTGTTTAACTTTGCTATAGTGTTGTGTGGCCAGTGGTTAGTTACAGGTTTAGCACTCCAGTGTCAGAAGTTACATGGTATACCTTTAAGAAAATGTAAAATGAAAAAATAAATAAAAGATTTAAAAATTTACGCAAAAATAATATTCATACAGTGACGGCACGAAATGATTGTAATGGATACAAAAGTATCCACAAGGGGGGTAAAGACAAGTAATAGATTCCATGCAACAGGGTAATTACATCTATTTTTGCTCTGTTGACAGTGTCTCTGAGGTCATTTCTCATCTTTGTCTATCTTAAAATGATCTTGAGGTCTTTTTGCATTCTTTCAGTCATTTTACACCTCCTTGTTATCATAAATTTTTGTTTTCGATATATTGTGCCTGTTTGAATGTTTTTCTGGAGTAGTATGGTGGACCCAAAGCTGGTCTGCTTCCTTCCAACCCATCAACTCTTTTACAGTTTACTATTACAAAGGTCAGTCCCAATGTCAACTTTATTTATTGGCAATGCAAGTTTATTTGTATTGTCCTCACAATGAAAGGTGCTTTACATAAAACATAGAGGCATTACTGCGGGGTGCAGACAGCATTAAGAAGTATTAAAAACAGGTTTCAAAATAAATGAAATAAAACAATAGCAACAACAGAAAATATGATGAAATGCAAGAAAAAAATAACAATGTGCTTTACCATTAAATAAAAACAAAGATGTGAACTGAGATGTGAAAAAGGGTTTTTTTTTTTTTGTCTGTTGAAAACAAAACTTAGATGACTGTCTTTGGAGCCAAAGAGAAACGATCAAAAGTCACGACTGTGCTTATACCTAAAAATCACCATCTGGGCCAGAAATCTGGGAGCAGTGACGAAACATGAAGGGAATCACAAAGTTAGCCTACAATCAAAATGTAATACTTCCAACATGTTTTGCAAATGAAATGAGGTCATTTATGTATAAATAGGGGGATGCCGGTACTTTGTGTCCAAAAGTGTGCCAAGGAAAACATCCTCTGCTACATTACACCACCAGCAGCAGCAGCAGGCTGAACTGTTGATACAAGACAGGATAGATCCATGCAGGCATTTTCATCCAGAAAACTGCTGCTCACTGAATGTTTCCTCTTTTCAGACCGTTCTCTGTAAAACCTTGTTTGTTGTATGGAAAAATCCCAGTTGATCAGAAGTTTCTGAAATAATCATCTCAGCCTGTCAGGCAGCAACAACCATGCCACATTCAAAGTCACTTAGATACCCCTTTTTTCCCTTTCTGATGCTCGGTTTGAACTTCCGAAAGTTATCTTGACCATTGCTGCATGCCTAAATGCAGAGCTGCTGCCATGTGAAGAACCTACCAGAAGAACTTTGATTAAAAAAAAAGTTTTTATTGTTCTAATGCAAGGAAACTCATACTCTAGTGTGGTGCCGGTGTTATACACATTTATTAGTCTCAACAGGATTTCCCAGCGTTGAAAAACTCATCTATTCCCTGTGGATCTGACTATTACTTTTCAATTTTATCAGATCACTTCTTCACAAATTCAATCCATCT
>JBBDHI010000010.1:17838338-17854320 GCA_037177115.1 Craterocephalus stercusmuscarum | reverse complement strand
CCTTTCATAGTCATACTGTTGTTCACACTGAAAATATAAGAGATAAACAATGAAAGCACTCATCCATATAAACAAAACAAGAAGTGGCTCAAATGGAATTACATTGCGTCTCAGGGAAAGGATAAGACAGGTCAATACACTTAAAGGCTTCATAAGAGTGAAATCTTTTCGTTCTCCATTGTGCACAGGCTGTAAGCTGCCAGTTTTGAAAGAAAGAAATTAAATGAACTGCAGGTTAATCCTAAAAATACCACGACGCACTCAGCCACTGTTAATCACAAGGTGGATCCTGTGGGCCACGTGTTGGTTCCTGCTTGCTGTTTAGTCTATTAACAGATTTCACAACCGATTTAAGGAGGTTTCTAGGTGAACGCAAAAAAGCCGGGAAGGCCAGATGTAGTGCGCACAGTAAATTACACAGAAAAATTGCTTTCCTTCATGGCTTTGTGTGTTCACCGTAATTCCGAACAATGGAGATAGTTTTGATGTGCACAAAAGCATTTGTGTTTGTGACTCAATGCAGAACGTTGGCTAAATAGTGCTTGGGGACAAGACTCTCAAATATGGACTTAAAAAAAAGCACACAAACTCGCTGCGGCCATTGTGTTGCAATAAGCGTAAATTTAGATGATTAAAAAAGTTATTTATTTAATTATTTACTTTTTATTTTCGCTCGAGGAGGATAATTTGATCACAAGTGGAGATTCATTCTGCAGCTGTGCAGTCTGGATAGGAAACACTTGCCATCTGTGTTGTAATGGAGACCTACTTTTAAGTCATGTGTCAAACTGTGCAAACACTCGCGAGCGAGGAATAAATCAGCGTGACGAGCACATCAGAATTTGCTCACCCTTCTCTGCCATTTTGTTTTAAGGTGCGCCATATTCAGGCATCTCCAAATTGTCTCCAGTTTGTCACAGAATCAAAGTGAGGTCAAAACTGCCTAATTGAGCTGCAGGGAAAATTGAGTGTGTCGCATACGCCCGAGGCGGCAGAAAAACACAGGATTTTCCTGTGGTGTTGTATGCTGGTTCAAATAGTCTAACCACCATCCGTTGCCATGCAGCTCGAGCTGTTTAGCTCCCCGGACACACCCACTGAACTCATTTATTAAAACTGGTCCAATTCTTCAACAGAGTGCAAACCCAATTATTCCAGGGGATGGGAAGACGCGAGCTAGGCTGGTGCATCCTCACAGATTAGAGGAAATATTTTTTACTTCTAGTTTGTAAGTTGGCTGACAAGGAAAGGGTTTATTTTTAGCCGCATGTTTATGTAAGTGACTAACATGTTGTGGAATAATGAGGAGGCTCTCTGGGCCCCTCTGTGTAGCTACAGAGACGAGACTCTCAGAGCAGCAGAGGGTGATTGAAGGAAGCTAATGAGCATGAGGGGAAGAGGAACACAGGAGCAAAACAACGAACAGAGCTGATAAAAAGCAAGAAAATGCAAGAGAAATACGACAATTACCGGTGGGAGGTCTCAGAAAAGCCGAAGTGAAAAGACAAAAGAAAAATTAAAAAAGAAAATGAAGAGGGAGAAAGGTCATTACAATAGGAGAGATCATTTGCATGATCGTGGAAAAAAAAAAAAAAAGCCAGCTGGTATAGGGAAACACTTTTATTTTGTCTGGCTGAAATTTTGCCACAAAGAGTGAAATAAATGACCGGCGTGCCAGTGAGCGTCTCACGACTGATTTATGAGCTCATTACTGCTTTTCAGCTAACTACCCAGATCTTTTATCTCTTTAACTCATCTCAGCCTTACACAAGTGATTTCCCAACATTTGGTTTCTCATTTTTATTCCTGTAACAGAGTGGTGAGCTGCTATTTCAGGTGCAGGTCTGTGGCATAATACACTTAAGTGCAGTGACTCACTGAAAACACTGCCAAACAAAACTACTCCTTTCCACACAGATTCTGAAATCATCCCTTATTTCTCTTTAATACCTTCCCATCCTATCATTTCTACCCTGTTTTCTCTCGCTCTCTCTTTCTCTCTGACACACACACCCGCATTCTCATACAATATCTGGTACCTCTTCTCAGGAGGGGGCTCCTGATTGGCTGGTGGTGCTGCCTGTGCTGTTTCCTGCAGGTCAGGGATATTGGCAAAGTCATCTTGCTCTGCCACACCAATGGCCAAAGCCAGGACCACCAGCTTCCCTTCACTGGCTCCCCATAAAAAATAAAAAAATAAAAATACAATAGATAGAAAACAGAGATAGAAAGAGAGGCGAGAAGAGAGAGCACAGATGCAAGGGATAGAGGAATCGAGCATGAAAAAAGTGTGGTGGGGGGGGGAGAGGAGAAGGAAAGGTCATTTTAGGTGGGAGAGAGGACAGAAGGCTGAGAGGCGGCGGAACAATAAGAGACCAGATGACAGTAAACGGAAGCAGCAGTAACGGAGAAAACAGTCCGAAAAACACAACAGACATCCCGGCTTTAAGCACTCTGTCCAGGGAAGGATATTAGGAAGACACCTCCAAGTGAAAGGCCAGATTAATAATGATATAATTATTTTAATGAAGTGTGCTGACAACAGGTACAGTCTGTATTCACATCCTACAGACAACAGGGTAATTAATTAATGATTTGTAATGGATGTGATATTCAGCAGCTTGCGCGTCAGCCTCCATGTGGCGTCTATGCATCCGCACCAACAAACACACGAACCACCCGCGCCGCAATTTATCTAGTTATTTTACCTGCCTCCCGCTTTCCCTCCAGATTCACCCCTTCCCACTAAACATGCAAGGTGTCTTTCTCCAGAGTTAAGATTTAATTAAGTCTCATTAAGAAGATCTGGACTAATTGTTTCTATTTGAGCGATGGAGTATCCGGAGGTGTACCCATGTGTCACTGCTTTCTGGGTCACCGCTCTCTCACTCTTCTCATTTCATCTTCTCCGTTCTGCGAGAGTTGTCCAAATCCCCCTTTCCCCCCTCATCCCTATCCCCTTACGCTTAATTCTCTGCCTCCTCATCACTGCCTCCTTCCCGCCTTCCTGTCATCTACACCCACGGTTCTATAGCTTAAGCCCCTGACTGTGTTACAATATCTCTGCTGAGAGAATGCGGCGTTGCCAAGCTGTGGAGGAATATCACTCTAAACTTTCCTATTTTTTCTCTCTCAAACGCCATCAAATACGTCGCGGCACCTTGCAGTCTTTTCAATAATCTCCCTGTTATACATCAGCACCAGTGGCTCCCGAATCGTATGTGTAGTAACCCCCTTATGTTGAGATTAAAACAAGTCACTGACATGACTTGTCAGAAACGAGGTCATTTTGCAGTTGGTGCTACTGATACTCGGTAGTTTAACAGAAGTCGTTATGGCGCTTCAAAATTTTGGCAAATATTACGTAATGTTTTATTCCTAGCACAGTCTTTGTTGTTATAGCTGCTGACCTTCACGTGTTAAAGCTAGATTTATTTAAGTTCAGACATTATATTTGCATAAATAAGAAATAAAGTAGAAATAAGGACGATCTTTCTGTTTGAAAGGGGTCCAAATGTGACAGGACAATGAACTCGAAAGCTGTTTAGAGCGCAGGAAGAGTACAGCCATTAAGCTTGTAAATAGTCAAGAGTTGATTCAATGTGTAACATTTGTTAGTGGAAGCTGCTGCTGTGACCCTGCATGGTCTATGGAGCTCTGTGTAGTCAAACAGGCTATTGCTAGGCTGCACAAACAAAATAAATCAAAGGGACAGCCAAAACATTTGGGTTCGTTCAGGGAATTAAAGTGCTGATGAGCTCAGCAAAATAACCAGGCCTGGATGTCCAACAGTGGTGGATGGTCGCAGGCTCTTTCCTTCAAAGCATACAGCCAAGAGAGGACAATTCTCCGGAAAGTAGACATATCATGACTATGATGAAAAGAAGATGCCACAAGAGCAATTACAGAAGTTCATACGCAACCGTTTATATGAATGAAAGTACAAAAAGGCCATTTTGGATCTTGCCCAGTTGGGCATCAAAATGCTGGATAATCCAAAGCTTTAAACAAAAATCTGCTATTATTTACAGTAAAGAAGTGAAAGTGCAGCAAAACACACTTTTTGTCCATGTCCATGACTGTGAAGGATTATTTTCACAGTATTAAAAATGAACATGTTATTTGCAGCTATGTCAGTTTGTCCAATTCCAGCCATTCAAAAGGGGGTATAATTGTGCTATAATTGCTATGAACAAGCTATAATTTTTAATTGCCTTCTCCAGTTTACATGTAAATCCTAATTGAAGCTGAAAGTTTCAACTTTAACCCATACTCACTGAAAGACTCATTTAAACATGTTTTGGAAAATGATACAAAAAATATGGCTCTTGTATACTGTAAGTCACTGGTTCCCAAACTTTTTGAGCCATGACCCCCAAGAAAACATTCATTTGTGTTCACGACCCCTTCCCCTGCAATGAGAATCATTAGTTGATGATATCAGATGGATGATTTTGCAGGATCCTCTACATATGAGGCTTTAAAACTGTCAGATTCTCAATAAATAAGGATTCATGTGGATTTATGCATTAATGATTAAACGATTAAGCTAAACTTAGATTTTATCTCTGCATTCATGATTTAAATATAGGTTATATATATTTCATAATTATTTGGCGACCCTCTGAAGTGATCTTGCGACCCACATGTGGGTGCCGACCCCCAGGTTGGGAACCACTGCTGTCGGTATATTGGCACTGTTATCCAACAACCTTTAAAAATCCATTTACACTCAAGATATTTGCTAAATCAACTCAGTCAATGCACCTAACATCAAGGAAGCAGAGGCAAGAGAGGGAAAACAACTAACGATGCTGCGATAAACTACTGATTATAAGCCAAAAAAGCCATGAGGACCCTCCCTCAAGAGATCCATTTCATCAGACCTTCCTATTGGCTAGATTTCTGTGTCAATGACATCAACATAGTCATTGAGATATGATTCACCCAGACAGGGAATCTGGCCAAGATCGAAATTAACAATCTTGAACAATAGGTCAAGTCTATTACTGGACCTCTCTGTCATCAATCATATAAGGTGTTGATGTAAGAGGAGGAAATACAGCGGCATTTACAATGATGAGTGCTGCTGCTGACAATCATGAGGAATATTGTCAATGACCTTGGTGCTTGCATGGTGTGGTACATGGCAGATGCTCGGTTAGCCACTGGCATTAGTTCAGCTGTGATGCCCAGAGAAGCTTTAAGGGACATAAAAAAAAAAAGAACCGAATGTAGCGAAAAGCTACAGTAAAACTGATTCAGTGCACATTGAGCACATGCTGCACCTAGACAGTGTCCTTGCTCATCCATCCCTTCATCAGCCTCTGTCTCCCTTATCTGCCCTTCCCACCTCCTCCGGCCATGGAGCAACAATATGTTGCAGAAGTAATGGCGCTGGTGACATAAGATCAATGTATCAGGGTTAACACAAATCTACACACAGCTGCTTAACCCTTGTTCTTATACTGATGCGCTGTGACGTGGCCGGGGTGTGTGAAGTACACACAGTCACACATACGTCAGCAGGCTGACACCACAACACCAGATAATGATTTATTTGCAAAAAAGTTTCACTGTCACACTGAAATGCAGAATCTGCTTCCTAAGTGGGATATTTAGCAGCCATTTGGAGGGATAACTCAAAAACAACATTGTGTAATTGGATGCTGTAGCGTGATTATAAATGTATAATGGTGTTTTCTGACACATTCTCAGGAATATTATGAAGTAGACTTTAAAGACGACTGCAGGAGACAGGCTGAATGCCATGAAAACAGATGTTACTGTTTAGCAGTGCGTACAGCGTAACCATTTAACAATTCTCCAGCAGAACAGGATGGAAGCAGCCCACAATATGTCGCACCTCCTTGCCATTTTTCATGCACATGACTTTCTAAAAATAGACCCAATGTTTTTTTCAACTGCTCAATAAGACGGTTTCTGCTTTATTCCGGCTCTTCAGAGAGACAGCGCCATGCACGGGTATCAGGAAACGCGGAACGCTGTCATTAATTATGCCGTATTAAGATACTTAGCTTCAGTTAGGATTTCCAGCCTCTTAAATAAAATCTAATAAACAGATAATTCATTTCAGTATTTGATATGATGTCTTAATAAAGGCACTGATGCACCTCCAACCCAAGCACGTTGCTCGCAGATTAAAAACAACAGCATATTTACTTTCATAACTCTACGCTCATTAACATTTTTAATAGCTTTTTTTCATATAAGCCCGTTCATTGCCTGCTTATTTGAATTGAGCTTCATCACCCAACGTTATTATCAGCAATATCATGGGGTGAACTGGTTTAGTAACTGTAAACTGCGCATCTCCTTGCCTTATTGTGCAGGGACATTAACACAAAATTGCAACGAAAGCAAGTGAACATGCTTCTATGAATTCACACAAGCACGCTGCACATATTTTGACTGATAGACGTAATATCCTTCCCTGGATGTCAGAAGCAAACTTTGAGAAAACACCTGAAGGAAAAGGAACAGTGTTTCTTTAAATGCAGGCAAACCAGTTCAGGAACAGATTCATGTAAAACTGTTTGGTTCTTAAAGCTCTACACAAAGAGGACATACTTTACACATACTTATAAAGAACTACAGCTTAAGTTATAAACAGTGAGACAGGTAGGCCTAAACAGGTGTGACTAAAAGAGCTGAGAAAAGAAGGAAGACGTGTTGAGACTCACAGGAAGGACTTGACATCCAGGCCGCGATTCTTGATCTGGTCCATCATGTAATCCCAGCTGCCGGGATTTGCACGCGAGCGCCCTCCTGCTCCGCCTCCCCTATAGCGAGAGGCACCTGCTCCTGCCGGGCCGCCCCGCGCACCTCGGGGACCGCCTCGCGTACCTGCGCCCCCACCCTCACCTCTGCCTCCACCTCCCTCTCCTCTCCCAGCGCCCCCGCCTCCCCCAGGCTGTCCAGGTGCTGTGTGTAATTGTCCCAAGCTCTGGGATGTGGCCGGGGGATGGCAGAGACCAGGGCCTGACGGGTGCATGAGCGGCTGCTGGAGACTCTGCTGGCGGAGCAGCGTCCGAGGCCGGGCCGGCCCAGAGGGGATGTGCTCCAGAGTGGAAGCATAGGATAAGACCGGATCCCCGAAGCTGGGAGGGCAGAGGAGGAGGGAAGAAAGAGAGCGTGTAGAAGGCCATGGCCGGCAGAGAATTGGATTATGAGAGGGTGCAGAGGTAGAGACGGAGGGAGGAGGGATAGAAGAAGAAGGGATCAGACAAGGTGGCACGGGGCAGTAGGGGGGCACAGGAGGAGTCAGGTTGGCATCAGGATACAGACAGGAAAATGCATCCAAACAGGAAGTTGAATATTTTAGTGTGGGAGAAGAAGAGGGAGGGACGGTGGTATTTGAAGGCAAAGTGGAGGAGTCAGAGGATGGAGTGTTGGTAGGTGGAGAGAGGAGGAGGAGGAGAGAGAGAGAGAGCAACGTGAGGCAGCAGCAGTAACAGCAGTAGCAGAAATAGCAGTAGAAGGTGCAGCCCGGGTGCTGATCGCTGTGCGCGGGGCCCGGCTCTGCCGGGCAGCAGTGCGCCGGCTGCGAGCCGCTCTTGTGCGTCTGCGTCAGACGTGATTGGCCCTTGCGTGTGTGCGCAGTCTGAGCGTGCTGTTTGCATGCGTGTGTGCTTCGCAGCGGCCGGATGTTCACTGTCCGTACGGGTGTGCAGCGGTTCTGCGCCACGTGACTGCGTTGAGGCGTGCTGGTGGCGGTTTTGCAGCTTCCGGGCCTCCCTGCTAAAGGTTTTCTGGTCTGATGAGAGATCCCCATCTCCTCTATTCGCCCGTCAACATTTCCATCTCTGATGCTCTGTCTTCCTTTCGCTCTAAGTATTTTTCGTCTTTTAAATACATGCTGAACCTCGAGGGACATCCCAACAGCCAACCAAGTTTTACAGACTCCCTCCCTCTGTCGGCCTCCCATTTTCCACTCCTCCCCTTCATAAATGCTGTTTAATTGGCTAATTGCCTCTCCTAAAATGTCACAGTCACATGAAGGTATGTGGCAGAGCCTAAAGTTGCTACTCACTTGTTTTTTACTTGCTTAGATACACAATTTCTGTGTTTTTTAAGTTCCTACAGTGCCTCTCATAATCTCTTTTTCAGTTTTATTCTACTCACTAAATATATCCTCCTCTCTTAGATCTCCGTGTAACCCAGACAACCAGAATTAGGTCATGTGAGAGCTATTCACATCAGTTAGGTGCAGTTTACTCCACTTTGCATTACCTCATCTAATGCAATTTCGCGTGAAGCTTTTAGTGAGATCCATTATGTTTAGTCACAAAAAAGAAGAGAAATAATGAAAGGTATCGCAAAACTAAACCGGTTTGTAGGAAAAACAGGGAGATGTAGACGTGCAGGAGGTGGTTTTGCATGGCGACAGAAAGATGGAGGGAGTGACGGGGACGATGGGAGCAGAGGGTGACGATGGAGGAGAGTCAGAAAATGGGGTGCGAGACACAAACACAAGAGACACAGACACTTATAACGGCCCGAAAATAGAATCCAATTATAGACAGGGGCAAAAAAGAAAGATGAGAGGAGGAAAGAAGGAGGGAGTGAGGTAGTGATGAGCATAAATGTGTTGTGGAGGAAGATATCGCAGGCATAGAGTGCCAATGGAAGGTGAAGAAAATCACAAAGAACCTGTTTTTAACTGCGTTTTGCAGCAGGCTGAATGTGGACCCAACATCATGTCAGATGTCACGGCTGTGGGATACATCAACACAATCTTAACACTTTAGCCCAGATATTCATTAGAAATGGAACTGGTAGCATTTGGAGTTTTAGATCAGCTAGCGAACGAAAAAGAGACTATTTGTGTTGCCTTTTCTGCGTAAGCAGCCAAAGCAATCCCTCACATGAATAAATTAGACCTCTGCCAGGTTCATGCAGGAAGCTGCAGCGTGCAGCCAGGCTACCTGTGCCAGCTGAAGGTTTGGGTCAGTGTGATACAGCTCGTGCGTCTATTGTTATCTTTTGCTGATGAGAGCTCTCATTTCCCCGGTGCTGACACCTCGATCGGCACCCATGCGCTCACCTTCACACCTAAACCGTCGCCCACCCCGCCCCCGCTGCGCTTGCCTCTCCTCTATGTGTTTCTAGGTTCATTCATGTATTCATGGCAGGGACCCTTGAACAAACGACATGATGGTGTCTGTTTCGCTGTTGACGCAATGTTTGCTCTATTTGCTTCCCAATCTTCGGCTCTGAACTCACTTGCTGGGTCTCAATCCTCCGGACTGCATGTGGCCCTGGACCGTCTGCCACCTCCCGGCCTTCGCTCCCTCTGTCACCATGCTCTTCACGCTGTCACTGCGGTAAGGACCCCCCCCAGCATCCCCATGCCCAGTTGCTGCCCCCTTCTGACCCCCTGAAACTGCCCCACTAAGGGAAAGAGACAGGGTGCAGATCCCGCAGCAGACGGAGGGTACAGTAGGAGAGCAATGACAGGCAGAGGAGAAAAAGACCAAAGAGTGTGAGAAAGACACACACAAACACAGGAAAATAGATTGAGCTACCACATGGCTAAGGATGTGAGACAGATCAGTAGAGTGTGTGAGGGGGGCAGGCCAAGTTTCCCAGGCCAAATGAGAGGCAGGTGGATGAAAGAGGTCTGGACTCCAGTGTGGAGAAAGGGTGGGGTGGGGAGAGGAAGTCAGGGAGGAGCAGGAGGAGAGAAATTTAGAGGGAGCCTGTGGAGGGTGGAAAACCAGCAAAATACTCTTCCTTTGGGCTTTGAGGACTAAAACTTCACTGGCAGCAGTGTGCAGATCCGGTCATTTCCTCCTTATTTTCACTGATTGGGAGCACCTCATATATATGTGATGTTATCAACAGTATTTTCAAAGTTTGAACTTGTACGATCAGACTTTTAAAACATAATCCTGTCATTTAGACGTCTCGTAGAATCAGTGACATTAATTAATTAGGAAGACGTGCCATGAACGCACCACATCAGAAATAAGAAGGTATCACAAGGGCAATCTCATCAGACTGGCCTCCCGAACAGGCGCAAGGTACCGAAATTAATCAGCGTTCGCATTAAAAGCAGCTGTCAGCTCGGATTTCGTCTCAAAACTGGTGCAGTGACGATCAAAATTAAAGAACATTAGTGCCCTCTGGTGACATGACTACATTTCATTAATATGCATAGCTGCTCTGTTCCTGGAAAAACTAAACAAGAGGCACTTCAGATTTGCCTCCCGGTGTGTATGTGTGCAGTCACAGGGAGCTAAACTTCCATTAAGGTCACCTTTCACATTTTCGTTTGACCAAGTGGTATGATGCTTTACATGGATACATCATCAATCATAACAGCATGGATGACGCTGCCGGAGTGACGGTCAACGCGGGACGCATGAGCCTCATTTACTGAGCTGAACACAAGGTGAATGTGTTTACTCTTTATTACAGCTGGAAACCCATGAATATACAGGGTCACCAATCTTTAAGCATGTTCACAGTAATACTTGGAGCTTGGGGTTAGAGTCAATTTTCGAAGCTGAGCTTCAGTGAGTGAACGCAAGTAATTATTTAAGTCGCAAATTTATCAAACCGATCATATGTGATTACACAAATTTTGAAAAATGTCTTGTGTCGTATTTTTCTGACCTGTATGAAGGAAGTGCTCAAATTGAACGTCAAATCCAAGCAATCCTCTAACACGGAGACGGACTAAATGAGGCCCGGTGTCATTACAGAGACTAAAAGCTGCTGATCTCAAGAGGATCTCAAAAAGGAAATGATTTCCCAGCTGTCTGTTGGCTTTAGCTACATACTATTGGTTGGAGTCAGGAGGTTGTCCGTGCCTCTCCTTGTGTGAAATATGATCATAATATAGTCATGTTTTAACTGAAAGTCTGTATTTTTACTGGCTTACGTTCGTATGATAATATAGATCATATTTGCCATTTGTTGAGGAAAACATTAATCTATTTTTTGTTCCCAGAAGAAGGCAGGACCTGCTGAAAGGCTCATTTATGAGCAAAAAAACAACCTTGAGGGCTTTTTAAAGAACAAGCCTCTCAGTTAAGAGACACAAAGATCTAAAGCTTGCGTCCTGAGATCAGCAGCCTTCATCCTAAGGCAGTTTCCATCCACTGCATCTATAAGCACACTGCTGCCTCCTTTCTCCAGGCAATCTAACACACAGTCCTCCTCGTAACGATGACCAGTTATTAGACTCTTTATCTGACAGATGCCTGGTAGCCGGATGTCTAAGCTTATAGTCCTCTCAATGCCCAGGGGAAGTTAAGTATGAGCTTCCTAGTGTTTTATTGGATTCAACAAACCAAGTGAATGAAAAGAAAAAAGATTTTCATTGTAACAAATAAAGAGAGAGCGGAGAAAAAAAAAGGAAAAACACAGTTATCTTGTCTCCCAAAAAGATGGACAGGAGATGCAGTTCAAGTGAATCAATGTTAGTGCAGTACACATTAGATATTATTTAAATGGGAATCGGAGAGAAGCCACAGATGGATGTAAACTACAGGTGAACACTGGCACCACACTGCGACCTGGTGCAACGGTCAACCCTCCACGACCAAAGCAACAACAACCGGCAGATTTTAGTTAGCACACACAGAGGACGAGAGGACACACAGAGATGATAGAAAAGGTTGGTTAAAGTGTGTACATCACTTTTGGAGAGCAAAAGCAATGAGGGTTGTCCGTCTCCATGGTCACTCCATGGGAGAAAGGTGAGAGGTTAGAAGTCAGGAGTTAGTGCGGAACGGCAGGGCTGTAGGGAGTGAGGGGGCGTCTGAACATGCGCTTCGTTTAAAGGTGACGCGATATGAGGAGAAGCGGCAGAAACTTGCCGAAGGGGGGATTACGTAGCTATACTGCTTCACCGCTGCAGTAATAGTCAAGTGACTTTCCTCGGATTCTGTAATGTCCACATGGCATTTCCTATGCTCACATTTCCCAACCAAATTATGACTAATCATTAGTAATCCATTTGTGCCCTCAAGTGTGCCAACACTGGAGGGGCTATTATCGTTGTTGTTGTTACTATTGATGATAGAAATGACATCATACAACAGAAACAGGGCTGCAAATGTGCAGTTTGTTTGATTGCGAGGCTGTGACATTTATGAAATGGGCTTTATTCGGAAAGCCTGTGGCTAAAAAATCCACAATTACATGAGATGATTTTTGTCTTAAGGAATAGAAACATAATTAAGTTCATTAAAAAAACGAACATCCACAATGTTTCGATTTGATGAGCAGCAAGTGTGGGGACCGAAAAGAGAGGAAAGGAGATGGTGAGAAGAGGGAAGAGGGAGACGGGGATGGCAAGGAAAGGAAAGGAAAAGAGGATAAGGGGGAATAGAAGGAAGAGAAAGACCAGTTCTGCCCCTGCCTCGTTACAGCCCTGCTCAGGGGGGAAGTCTCTTACCAGACTTGGACCAAGACTCACTTGAGCGTGAGGCGAGGATCTCCATATGGGGCATAGGGAGAAATGTTTAGTACGAACTCCTTGGGCGGATAGGAGCTCCACCTCTGCTGCACTGTGCTGCTGTCATTGTTATTCCAAAAGTCTCTGTCTAGATCACTGCGGCCAAAGAGAGAGAAAGGTCAGAGCAACACAACTACGAACAGCCTTGGCACCAGCAAGTATTTGCAACAGGTGCTCCTCCTTGTGGAGACACTGCCGGGCTTGACTCGAGGATGAGTGTTGTTCTTACAGCTGAATCAAACCTTATCGGGTTTGGGATAAAACAGGCCACGGTCTAAGTCAGTTTTTCTACCTGAAGTAGACAGGTCACCGCAGTGGTCGGCCGTAAAAATAAAAACAGGGCAGCCTGGAGGGGAAAAAAAGAGCAATCACGGGAGCTTTCCAGAAAGCAATGCACACCAGCAAAGACAAGAAGAGAGAGATCGCAAAAAAAAAAGAATCACAATATAATTAAGATATGCAGCGTGTGATTATATTTCTGTTAATCAAGAATGACACAAATCATGAGACACGTTTGACATTAAGAAGTCTGCCCAGCATCCTTGGTGTGAGCAGTGAGAAAGCATGAACATGAGACACAAGGCAGAGAGATAAAAAGTCAAAGTAGAGGAGGGAAAACGGGTGAGCAAGATCACTGATGTCATAGAAGTCACACAGAAGTGGTCAAAGCTGTTTCACAGGCACAGAGCGGGAGAGAACGACAATGCACGACAAGAAGGAGGCTGAAGCTGGGATGACCAAAGAGAGCACACCAAAGCTGTCGGAGCCAGTGAGAAAGAGAATGCAAAAATTAAGATGTTAAAGAACCCAAGTCAAAATACATTTACAAGAAGAAGCCCGTTTTAAGCACTTAAAATTGTCTATACAAAAAGAAAGAAAAAGTAAAAGCACAGTGAAAAATAGCCGAGGCTAAATCAAGCTATAGAGAAGTAGGAACGAGCAGGTTATAAGAGGTATTTTTTGCAGAAAACAGCGCCACACACAGCAGCAAAAATCTGACATTTTCTGGAACTGACCTACGGCCTTGTTTCATCAAAAAGAGGAAACGCCTTAATCTGATTTCAGGGCCCTGTAAGAAATCATCCTCAACATTCATAAGTCAAACATTTAACAACGACTGCTCGCGTCTCCCTCATTTTCCTTGAACCTGCACATTCTTCTGCGATGCAGAGCTGTGGCATTTAAAAATACCTCACAAGCTAGAAGATAAACGCAGGAGCTGCGTTCTCCATCCAACAAGCCTCACAGTTAGGACGATGCAGATTTAATCTAGACTGATTAAATCATTAACCTTTCATTTTATTGTCTCCCAAAACACGTTTTAGTACAGATTGAGCTCTTCGGGATAAAACAATGGGGGCTCATTTTCTGTGTTGTTTATGCCGTGTACATCGAGGGACTCAAAGCCGAACCAAATGGAGTTCATTATCACCAGGCTATTCTACCCCAACCAGTAACCAGGCACTTACTTGATGGCTTTCTTCTCCCCTCGCCCACGTGCAGAGTCTGGAGTGTCTGCTGTTTCCACTCCCTGCTTATTCCTCTTCCCCTTGAGCCAAGCGGAGGGAGGGGATGGCAGAGGAAGCAGAGAAACAAAAGGTTAGCTTAGATTTGTCCTTTGAAATTGTGTTTTTTCGCCGTACTAATTTCAAGTGTAAATGCCTCTCCTATTATCTCAGGAACACTGTGCCATCAGTCCTCATGGTACCCTGATTACACTAATCAAAGTCAAATCAAATCTGCGGTGAAGAGCCATTTCTGACTATGATTATCATTTGCACCACCCTGAAATTTACATGGCAATTGCCTCTTTAAGGTAATCCGCCGGAGAGAAGCCTCTGGAAAGTCCAGCACGGGCCTGATTTCAAATAGCTAGAGCATGACCTGCAGTAACCATGGAAATAATGGCAATGGTAGGGTCTGCTGTGTGCTTTCTTCTGGAAAAGCTCATTATAGTTAAAGGTGTTTCACGTGTGTGACACTGCAGATAATCTCTATTGACACTTTTCTACAAGAGAAACATGTGGGGGGGGATCAGTCTAAAGCTGTCCTTCCACACAAATAGCATGAATGCAACGCTAAAAGGGACGCTTGGATACACACTGAGGATAGGGGAGGAATCGTCATTCCAAAAAACAGTGGGACAAAATTCTCTTACACACCTCAAGTCAAACAGTACGGCTTGGCTGGGCTCGGATCTTAAATTGGTAGGGGGTCAATAAACTGTGGTAAGCTTATTTGCTGGTGGCTAGGCATGAATCTCCAGCTTTGGAGGATTCAGGAGTTCAGCTGTTGAGGTGTGTATGTATGCTCCCAGCCTCCTACGTCACCAGTTTCAGACTCGATCTAGCTACAACAACAATACAACAACTCAACCCGCTGCACTAAACACAAATGTGACGCCTAAATTCTAAGCTAAACCGAGGCATTTCACATTCATCACAAACAACCATGCACACTCACGCCTAGCATCACTTTAGTATAACCAATCTACCGACCATGGATGTGTTTTAAGTGCAGTGAGGAATTCAGAACCCATCAATACACAGCGATAACGTGTAAAACTCCACACAGAAAGGCCCCAAGATGAAATTTAAACAATGAACCTTTTCACCATGATGCAACAGTTCAAACAACTAAACAAACATAGCACCCAGTTTGACTATATAAACACAAATCCAAGCGTCGAAGCACTAAATATGCAGAGAAATGAGACAATCAGTCAGAGATTATGAGTGAAGTTCTCACTGACTCTACTCTGCATGATCAATATAATGCGGCTGGATATGGAAATTCACACTGTTGCCACAGGCCACACACACTGCATGCAGTATTGAGCTTTACAACCCCACATGCAAGCTAATATAAACTATACTTCAAACAATATTGTGTCTGTGGATGTTTTTGGACCTGTTACAGAGCCAGAGTTGACAAAAGCACTGCTGAGAAATAATGATAAAGCCTACAGTGGCGCCACCGATGTTATCCATCACACACAAAGACACAAAGCTGCTCATCGCGTGTATAATCAGCACTAATCTGAAATGGAAAGGTCAACAAATGAATAAACATTGACAGGATGACCAGTAAAACAGAGCGTACAGGGGGGATGTGTGTAATTTACCCAATGACTTCGAGATTAATAGTCACTTTCTAAACTGACAAAAACATGGAAATACTTTGTTGTACCATCCAGACCTCATCTGTTTCACTTGTTTAGAGCATGTTAGGGAAAGTATTATGGTAAATGGCAAATGGACTGTACTTGTATCACATTTTTCTAGTCAAGTGACCACTCAAAGTGCTTCACCCAGTCACTAGGGGTGGGACAATACATCGATTTACATCGATACATCGATCATGTGGTCAATGATTCATTGATATCGATCCAGAAAACATCGATCAAAAATAAAAAAAAAGAGTAACCAGTTATCAAACGCACTTTTATTTTGAAAATATTTTTTTAAACTGAATGTTAATGCCAGAGCTCAG
>JBBDHI010000010.1:17813892-17833837 GCA_037177115.1 Craterocephalus stercusmuscarum | reverse complement strand
GATAGAAGAAGAGATTGTTATGCTGTAAGCCTTTATGGTTGTTAGTCACATATAGAAAACACACATTTTGATGATCATGAGATGAATATAAAGGGGGGTGGGAAGCATTTTTAACAAGATTAATAGTATTTGTGCTTCGTCAAAAAGCAGCGTGTCATCAATAACACGTTTCTCATCATGGCGATGGCTGCCATTCATCTCAGTCACACTTAATTATTTTGTACATTAAGCAGCTGCGTTTAATGTGGTTTCAAACCAGTGGGCAGCTGACATTTTTCCCAAAGTAAGTGGTCTGAAGACTACAAAGCCGTTAATTAACATCTTAATTCCACCCACACACAAACACACACCCCGAGGTAACTAGGATAAGATGCATTGATAGGAAAAACTATTATGGAAGAGCGTTTTTTAGTGCAGTTGACACTAGCCTGTGCAGGGTCACAATGCCAAAAGATTTTCACCTTATCTCAACCTGCTGCAGTTCTGTCTGCTTTGCTGCACTTCCAGGGGATAAAAATAAGACACATGCACAGCAAACGCTCAGGAGAGGACCTCTGGGACTTGCCACGATGCTGGCAGCAGAACTACCACCATCCACAGCAGGGAACTGGGAGTCATTCACTGCTCCATTTAGTTTAAAGTGAAATATAAAATAAAATGTGATGCTCAAACAATAGAACACTTGTGTTGTACCGCTGTCCCATTTCAGCACGGACCATTTCCTCCCATGTATGTTGGAATGACATCAATCGGGCCATCTAGGCACAGTCACCTCTCTCCACAAATGATATTATGTAGTGAGGCATGTGGTGTGTGGAGTCTGACATCCAGGTTACTTAGCAGTGTGAAGGTGAGCTCAACAAGGTGTCTGAGGCAGCGCTGAACTTTAAATAAATGACCCATGTTCCTGCATTGTAGAAGCACGGGATGACTCAGAAATCAATTAAGTTTAAAGGCATGCAAATCTAAAAGGAATCAGTCAAGTGAAGAGGCACTCGGGCCTGCAGATCTGAATGTGGAGAGAGTGGTTGCCCCCCTTTAATCAATCACATTTCATACCACATAATCACAATGACATGCGCTCTGTCAGAGGTCAGTCTGTTTGATCTGAGCTCTGGTCCCACCCAATGGGATAACTGTACCGATGCTGCATCTGCATAGTTTACTCTGTTGTACTTTGTGCACTCATGCGACTGATCATGCTCTCTCTAATAGCATGGTCAGTGGTATCTTTAGAACGGGATGTTTTTATCATTTTGTGCCACAAACACTTCACATCCACCTGAATACTCGGGTAAATTAAAGACTATTGACTCGATGGTATCAAGTACTGGTTAGATGTCAACAGTGACATGTGCTGATCATGAATTATGGATGATTATCATCTGAGGGGGCTGCACAGTGCTGTGAAGATTAGCTCTGTCACCTCTCAGCAAGAAGGTTTCTGGTTAAGTCTTGGCTTGGGCCTGTGTATAACCTTCTGCAAATCTGAACAGGATCATGTAGATATAGAAAGGGAATGGATAATCTGATTATGTTTTAAAGCAGATATCAGTAACTCTGGGTATGTTTACCATGCAGTACGCACCCCAATGCTGTAGGGGGAGCTCCATAGTGAAAATAGGCGACAGACAAAGAAGATTGTTGTAAACCAGAGGCAACTTACGGTTGTTTTGAACAGGTGACGGCGAATCACCACGGCTTCAGTGGTACGTAGTAAAAGTAATTATCAAAGCAGTATGAAAGCAGAAAACTAATCGCAGATGAAATATGCACGTCTGTCCAAACGCATTTACGCCCTGCCATATAGCGGTAGTGTCGTGTATCGCAAGACTTACAAACCAAAACAAACGCGAGCGTCAATGGGCAAAACTCAGCTTTATGCTACTTTTTCCTCCTTCCCATCTAAAGTCTATCATGGCTGAGCGAAGTAAGAAGGTGAAAATGTGTCTGAGGAGGCCAGAAAGAGAAAGACAGTCTAGTTTTGGATGAAGTTACAGGATTAAGACCATGGCCTAAGGTTACACAGTATCCCTTTAAGGTAAGAATATGTGACTTTTTAAAAACTTGTAAAGTCTTTGAATTTCTGGAAGTCAACACGTTTTAGTTCTGTATTTTTAAAAGCCCGTAAAACTGAACCTGGTGTGGGAACACTGCCGTCTCACAGAAAGAGGCAGTCACTTTAAATCTTTTCTGGGTTCTTTCCATGTGGAGTTTGCACGTTCTCCCTGCATGTGGGGGTTCTCTATAGGCCCCTCCGACTTCCTCCCAAAAATATGCAGTCAGGTTAATTGGTGATTGTAAACTGATCCCGTGAGTGAGTGTGCACAGTTGTTTGTTTGTTTTTTTGCCTCCATCGTGGCTCCATAATGGATTGTTCAGGTTGCATCCCGCCTCTCACCAGCTTTACACCATTTAAAATCTTTGCTTTGCTAAAAAATTGTATTGATTTAAGGATGTGGGATATGTTATCCAGCAAAGAACAAACCCAAAGAACAAATCCCCAATATATATCACACTTCCTCTTTCAGTTTATATTAATCACACAAAGTTGTGGAAAATGGTTATTAAATAAATACTAGAGTATGTTGAGAAAATTTAATAACATGATACGACATTTTATTATAAATTCACAATGTTTCTAAAAACTCTCTGATGAGTAAAGAATGTTGTGTGTGTGTGCGTGTGTGTGTGCGTGTGTGTGTGCGTGTGTGTGTGTGTGTGTGTGTATAAACTCACCAGCTTGCGTTGACACCATCCACAGACGCCACAAAGAGCCACAAGCCAAACAGCACACACTGTCACTGCGAGGGAGACCAGGAACACACTGAGGGACACTGAGCCTGAACACACAAACACACACGAAGAGAGGCAGAAAGAGAGAATTAAATAAGTGCTGGCTTTTTTGCATACTGTGTATAAAATAAAATCTTGGGGGGAGCTGATTGTCTGCCACGTTAAATCCTGTCAAAGCGAGGGTGACCCTAAAATCAAGCCGGGACTTCTCCTTCCACATCTAATTGAATCAGCGAGCCGGGCTGCCGCTTTTACATTCCCCCGTACGAAGCTGAGAAATACGCTCTCATTCCTACCCTCTTCGTGCTGGAGCATTTCAATACATTTCCAATAAGGACTTCGGCCAGGCATCACTCAGCTGTGCACACGTCACTGTCATGGTGTCACAGCTTGTTAAGTGACAGGCTGAAATTGAAGGGTGGGGGGGATGGAGAGAGAGAGGGGTGCCTGGGCTGACAATGGAAGAGAGCTCATGATTAATGGGTATCTGTACATGCCCAGTGAGAGGGGTGGCTCTGGAAGGGTCATAAAAAAAAAATCACCCGCTGGTGCTCCCGCGTGCCTCAGAGAAGAGTCACACAGCAACACAGCTTCAGATTCCTTGTTCACATTCAAATTGCTTCACTCTGAGAGACCGGCACCCACAGCCTCATTGAGCTTTGATGTTTGTGCAGCAGGAGGATGCTAATGTATTCAAATTTGTGATTTCCCTCTAACAATTGTGATTCAAAATATACAGTGATAAATGATTGTCAGATTATATTTCCAGGCCGCTCTGTGACAAACGCCGGCAAACAGCTGGGGCTTCCTTTCACTAACTGGGCTCGTTCTCTCCCCAAAGGCTGTCTCATCCCCTTTCCTTTGCATGTCACTACTGGCCTTTTCATGTCATTTTTCCATCATATCTTTGACTTATTCTCCTCCCCACCATGTCCTCCGGGAGAAGAGCGGCTCAGAAAGCGGCACTAGTGGCAGTAGATTTTTCATATGAAGAAATCACAGCTTTCCCTCCCCGTGACTGCTGCTTTGGAGTGAGCTGAAGTCCACCCCATCAACTAAAAGGCATAGAGAACAGCAAGGAGCCCTGTGAAATTAGTAAAAGTAAACAAAAAATAAAAGAAATCTAGTTGAATGTAGTTCATTGGCAAAACGCTGGGCTTTTTGTAAAATGTAAAAGAAAAAAAAGAGAAAATGTAAAACCATCCTGCACAAAAGTTTAAATGACAAATATGCATCTAGTGTACATGGTGCTCTCCTTCTCTTATATTACAGCTCCATATATCTAGTGTCTGTGTGTTCCTGGTAGTTCAACGTGAAATATGTTCCTGCCCCTTTAAGAGCAGATGGCGATTCACTGACACTTACTGGTGCCCTATGGAGTTTAACTGTAAACAAGTTTCTGCTCTTACTCACCGTTTCAAGTGTGAATAAATCTCATCTTTCACCGTTGACTGCAGATCATTTCCTCATTATTTTTCTAAATCCAAATACCCGTGTTGTACATATCCACGCTTTAGTGCCAGCAGTCTTCCTCCTCTCTGTTGTGTGTATTTCTTGACAGGTAAGTGAAGAAGCGTGAAACCGCAGAACTAAACCTGGATGCTTTCATCAAACTGACTATAAAGTGGCATATGTGGCCAAAATAAACATAATAACTGCACAGTGTATGACTGATGCACTGTAGTGTTGAATGCAGCCACTGGAAAATAAATTTGTCACGCCTACAAGAAATCCCAAACACATTAAACACTTCCCACTAGCTGAGTACCTGTCTCCTGAAAACGGCCAATGACCCAGACTCAGAAAAACTTGATCCGACTCTACTGATCTTGCTGTGATCTTAAAGATATAATCAGCATACAGACATTACAAGTGTCCTCCATTATTTATCTGTCTTTATCTTCAGATCGAGACGCGGCTAATAGTGAGGCTGAACCCGGAGAGAGCCAGCGAGACTCAGTTGTCTTCTGCATGATGAATATCTCTTTTCATAGAAGTACAGAAATAGCAACTATACTCCTGTTTGTATATTTAGACAAAGTTCAATAAAGCTGATGATATTAGCAGGGACAGCAATGAATCTTAACATGGCGTGCTGGACTGTTCCCAGGCCAGAAGCATCTGGTAGCAGCAGTGCTGAGTGGCTCGGTGATGGATGTTTGGATGTGTGTCAGGATCTGTGAAAGCCAGCAACTGATGGAGGGTCCTTCGTCCTGTGTTCTCTCTGAAGGTCATAAGATGAGGGTGGCAGGTGGGTGGGGAGGGTTACATGGTTTATGAGCTATATCAGTCATAAGAGCCATGGGAGAAGAGAGGTTCCAGCTAAAATGCTACATCTAAAGAGGCCATGTAATGGACAGCTGGACCCTGCTTCCCATTTCATGGACGATTCATCTCTTTTTACCAGGAGTTGTAGGATGCAGGCTGCACTGAAGGATAGAAGGAAGGCAATACACTGTGTTGAGGTATTAGGGAGATATGCAAATCTTCTACAACTGCCGAGAAAAACTGACATCATTAGAGTAAGAGAATCCTGCGAAATATACAGCTTTGGCTGTGCTTGGGGAAATTAAATGTATCCTTTCCACCGCACAAAGGTTTGAGCTAGAAATACCCCAGCATGTGAGCCATTAGTAAGGTGAACGGTTAAATACTAAGTGTGTGGATCCTGAATACATTACCAGAGTCCATACAACATGTAGGGGATGCAAATAAATGTTGAAAAAAGGTGATTCCAGATGGAGGCTGGAGAATCGCATCTAACATGGCACCACTCTGTAAAACTGACAAGTGAGGCAAACAAGCCATTGAACCATTTGATCAAAGGCCTTTAGAAGTCAGAACACTCCTGAACTTGAAAGTCACTTGTTTGTTTTAGATTCCAGTGGCTATCTCTTTTATATGCACATAAAAGAGAAAATAAATGGCACTATGTACTGGGGTGAGCAGTGCCAATGATGTTGTAAATTAGCTTGTAATAAACACTTCTCGCTGAAGAGGACAACAAAGACCAAATCAGGCAAGAGGTTAAATGTGGATACTTAACAAGAAACAGTCTTTAGCACGGGCCGCGCCGCAGCATTGGGTGTAACATGCATTCTTGTGGCTAGACACGGAGTTATTCTGCATTTGAAGGTGGTTTGGTTCACAAGCAGTGAGCTAAAGCAGACAGAAAGAGGCCCGGTCCTCAGGGGTTGAAGATGTTGCTAATTGGACAGACGGAATTGGAGCGTTGTCCAGTCAGCAAAACTGCCAGACCGCATCTCTATGCTCCATCTGAGGTGAAGAGGGCAGTCTCAGAGCCTAATTGCCACTATGAAGTGCCCACTTCTTGCACTTGGGCCTGATATTTTGCTAATTTTGTAGCCTTTGATATGTCACTCTGACGTCTACAGCCTTTTGCTTCTGAAGCAGAAAACGCGAGTCAGCAAAATCTTATTTACCTTTTGTTACACTGAGCATCGCAAATTTCTTCTGTCTACCCCGTGATTGAAGTGTACACAGCAGTTTATTGCTTTTGTTTTGCAGTTGTCTCAGGACAAATAACTATGTGGCCGCAAACAGCACATAGCTATGCATGAAGGGGAACCAGCTACATTTTTAGATTTTTCTCAGCTGAAAGAAACTATGGGGATGAGTCCTGAAGTTCATTGGAAAACTGCATCACTATGACTCAAGGAAAATGATGCATTTGTCACACAAACCCCCATAGTGATATTTAGGGAAGTGAATTTGGAAATAGTTGCTATGATTGATGTGTCATGTTCACAAATTACCTGCTGCTCTGCCATGTTTTGAAAGGTTGTCCGGCGAGCCTAAGTAAGCATTCACTTCTGACAGATTGCCATTTCCAACAGCATTAACAACAAAACACTGACGGTTCAGCAATGAATTCCACTTGTTGCATGGATGAAGAAAAGAGACATTTCTTCAACATATGTAAAACAAGTCATTTTTTTCTCTGGGATTATTATCTAAATGCATTGTTTTTAAAGAGTCTGTTTAAAAGTGGCTCTACTGAGCTACAGGATGATTTTCACTCTTCAGAGTTCTCCAAAAAAAGGTTAATCCAGCGTCCATCTTGCATTCCTTCTCTTCTCAGACCTCTCTGCAGATGGTAAAAGTCAGCCCCCCTTTTCTTTCTCTTTTCCTCACTTCCTCCAGTAATGTCCTCTTGCATTTTTTTTGATGAAACAAGCACATTTGCTCAAAATAGCAAATTTTGATATGCAGTGCCATAACGCAAAACACAGCTGTCACTTGACGGCCCCTGGCAGGAAAAATATGTTTTGAGGTAGATTTTCTCTCCACAAGGATGCTGCAAGAAAACAGCAGCTCAAGAAATGTGCCTAATAAATGCCAGTGTGCCATCAAAATGAGTCAGAAGCACAGACCTTTAAAGCCAGAAAGTTCAGATGGACTGAAACCAAGATCATCAGTTCTGTGGTCTGTAGAATGAGATGTGGATATCTTACAGATACATAAAAATAATCTATTTGCAAATGTTTGCTTTCCTATCCATCTTTTAAAAAGACTATACTGAATTCACGATTGCATGTCTGATATCTTGTGGAAAGCCTCTGTTCTTTCTTTTTCCTCTATAGGACATTTACATGTTAAATGTAATTGACAAAAGAATAAGAACATACATACAGCAATATATTTAGCCCACATCTACACACCCCTTGATTTTTATGTGCTTGTATTATATTGTATCTTCTAAATGAATGGCAGCGAATGTGGTCATGAAGTAATAAGTAACCGAAAAGCCACACAGACAACTTTGGGGTGGGGAGGGGAGTGGTCAGAAATTCAATTTCTTGGTGGACACTGTGCAGCAATTCACAGGGATGTGTGGCAAATCAGCAAAATTGTGACAGGTGGAGTGCACCTGTGGTGAGACTTAGTGTGTCTTGCATCCCCAGTAGGCTGCAGGGAGCTTTGCTAGTTCTCTGTCCCCAATATGTTCCCGACGGCTCAGCTGCAACACTGCTGTGCAGCCTTACAGGCAGCTTCACAGCAAAAGTAAGAAGACTGCCACCCACAACTGTCTTGGATGAGGGATAAGATCCATCTTTACCAACGTGTCAAGACGGGCTACAGTTTGACTGGCAAGGCATCATGAGACACCTGCATGGTGTCACCTCTTCATGGCACCATCTGTTGTGTGTCACTTTAAAAGACAAGTCAAATGCAGGACAGAGACAAAAGGTTATAAAAGCCAAAAAGAGAGGCTTAATAACTAAAACGGATTAAAGACTTTTAAGAATACAGGTGGGCAGACAAAAAGCACAGGAAATAGGCTGAGGCAGACTACAAATGCAACAAAAAGGAGGGGAAAAAAATCAAATAAGGCACAAAAAGGGAATGCTTAATGACATGGTATAAAAGTAAGCAGCGCTGCACAGAGAAACTGATAAGGCCAGTCATACCAGTTACACATGAGCAGCTGAATGGGCGAGCCAGCTGAAGCACAAAGTGTGGGGCAGACAAACAGAAATATAAAGATAAGAAGCAACACCACAGCTAATGGGAGAATTAAATATGATATCCATCAATCACTCCTTCCAGCTTCGTCCCTTAGGCGTAGATATTGATTTAAAAATGAATGAAGCTACAGTTTAAATGAACTTAAAACAGCACTAAGATTTCCATCAGTTCATTCCCTTTCAGTTTATTTATTGTCATAACCTCGGTAGTGGAAAAGTCTTTCTTTTGATTGAGCAAGAGAAAGAGCTGATGTTTTAGTAGCATATATTTCTCCTTCGTCTTAGATAAGGACTTTTACTATATGTGTGGTCTAATCCTGGTCATGATCTATCAGCTTCTCTGCAATAATATTCCACTCAGCTCTCCCTCAGACTGAATTAGACTAAATTATAAGGCCAGATTGAAATGTATTTCTAGCCACATACAGCCATTCAATTTACAAAAGACACTCCCTTGCTTTCCAACGGGTCAGCTTGTGCTTATAAGTGCCTCTACCCTGACATGAAGCAAACATTCATGATGGATTATAGTCATACATCACAGAACAACTGCAAACACTACTTTTACAGAGGTTAATTCAACCACCTGCTCGGATGTTATCTCAGAGTTGGTATTTGTCACTGTAGTTTATCAGTTAATTATCTATCTGCACAGAATGGATAATAAATCATGGTACTACCTCTTCATCAATTGCACCTCTTGACCTAGTGTTCTTCAGGCCAAGACTAAATCCTCTTCAGATTTCAACATATTTTCTGAGCACTTTGCCCAACCTTGCACCTCCTCTGTGTCACACTGGGACAAATGGCTGTTATATATTACAGACACCTGATCAAGCTGAATGAGCTTCTTGTGGCCTGCGAGCTTCGAGGTCTTATAGCTGCTTCACACCATTACAAACGAGCTATTATTCACAAGTCCCCCTGGTCGCCTCGACGTTATTGATTAAAGTCCACATTGAGGCTGTTGATACTCTGAAGGTGGACTAGTGCTCATCCTAATAATGACTTTGTGAGCTATAAACTAAATCAACCATAGCTTAGCATTGTTCCAGGTTCAAGGCCGTAATTTTGCCTTGAACATTCTCTATTTGTTCTAAGAAAGGTCAGGGCTTAGTACACAGCATTTTACTGCATATTCAGTATGCTCACTATTATCAAAGGTGACCTTAAGCAGTCGTCAGTGGTGATATATTTGTGACCAATTTTTCATAATCAAAGACTAAAAGGTCAAAGGCAAAGAGTCAGATCAGAAGAGATGGAAACACAGAGGTCACTTTTATCATTATCTGATACTGTACATGCAGTACCGGTCATCACACGTTCCCATTAGATTTAATGGGAGAAACAACATTGATGCTTTAGTAAGTGAGCTTTTTATTGATTCATATCATATTTTATCGCTTCCTGTTTGATAAATACTTGGAGGAACGTTCAGTTGTTGGTGTGAGAATATGTTGGCATTACACTTTCTACAGTCACGTGTATCACTTAAATACATGCTTAAAGTCCAAAGCCTGATTCTCCCATTTTTTTATGTTTCATGCTTTATTCTAATCAAGGCCCAAAATGGATATATTTATGTGCCAAGCATTAATCCTGGCTCATCTGACTTCCAACACCCACTCACTGCTAACTGTCCATCACCTTCTTATCTCCTGTGTTCTACTGCAAATTCTAATTTATTAAATATCCCCTTTACCATCTGCGTTGAAAGTTGCTTTTAAAAAAGCCTTTTAAAAAATGTGCTTACAAGCGCATGTGCTCGGGGTTGCGCGCGTCCACATACTTTCCCGCTTGACACAGCTTAAGCGCAGTGACATGAGTGGGATCCCGTGCACTTTCAGGATGCGAGGAAACCAAGAAAGTGGAGGAAAAGCAGTGCAGGGAAAAGCAGAGTGGGAGTGAGGGAAGAGGGACTCAACTGTAATGCTATTGAGAAGCAATTTGTGAAGCTTGTGCATATGCATACAGGCCTACAGTCCCCATCTGCCCACATCATCAGCTCACTGCTGGTGACATCAACCAAGACAAAGAGGTCTCGGATGCTCCAGATGTATCATGTGGGTGGTATTATAAAATCTAATCCAAGTCAAAGTCAATTGTTTTTGCCCGAGGCAACAGAGTTGCATGTACTTATTGTATATGTGTGCATGTGCATGTATATGCACCCTTCTATAAGTTTATACCTTTGTTTAATTCTCAATCCCTCTTGTCATATGAGAAATATTAGCCTAAATATCCCCTGTCATTCATGAATGGGAGAATAATTATTGAGGGTGTAATTAAAGTATTGGCAGGACAAGTGCAACTTTAATTGAATGACAGCTAAATAACAGTGAAGCAACCAAGTCTCAGCATATCCGTTATGGTTGAAATCTCATCAGACACAACAAAAACCGTACAATGAGCTTAGCTTGAGGCTCTTTGCAAAGATTATTCAAGTCTAGAAAAGACACATATCTACTGAGCAAAGTTCAGAAGAAAATGCAAGACCGACTCTATTTGTCATAAATGGATTCATTTTGATTCATGACTACCTTTTGCCTTTCTTCATTCAGTTAAAGGCTGCTTATAAAAAGCATTTTATGACCTGCCTGGACAGGCCAGGCAGTAAAAACCCTGCAAACCAGAGCTTCTAGCTAGAGGTTACGATATTGACTGCCCAGCCAAAGTTGTCTCCTTCCAGACTCCATAAAAAGTCACTAAAAGATAGACCTTTAGTGACCCGATGCCATGCTTCTGTGTCTCTATGCATGTCTTTGTCTTTCACTCGCGTTCATCGTAGTCAAATCCTTACACTGACAAACTTCAGCCGGTGGGATGAGTGAACACAACCTTCTCACAGCCGGTGTCAGGAGTCGCTGATAAGGGGATGATGAACAAGTGTGTGAAAGCTTACTGAGAAAGAGCAGAAGGTTACTTTAGAAGCAATAATGGGTCCAGAGTCGGCGTGTCCAACAGGCTGCCAAACTATAATTTAGAAGCTCATAGGAATAGCGGAGGCGAGGGCGTGGCAGCTCCGTGACACAGCGCATTGTATTTGTTCAGTGACTGCTGCTCTCATCAAATGGAGCAGAGGATCGCCTCCCCCCACAGGTGACCTTTCTCATCATTGTGCTGTGCATTATAGGTAAAGCTCCACTCTGCTCCTGTCTGCTTTAGTGCAGCGGACTGAGCTGAGGCCCCAGGGAAAACACTGTATTGGCTCAGTGTCAAGAGAAGATTTAAATACCCCTCTGCTTTTAGAAACCACAGAAACCCCCCAAAGTCAAGGAGAGAGAAAATGAACGTAATAAAATGTATCCTACTGTATTTGTCTTAATGCAGCCTGTCCACTTCCTCTGGCATCAAACTCATTTTTTCTTCCAAAACAATTCGTTAATGACAGAAATTGAAAAAAGATTGCCCCCCACCAAATTTTAATTGTAATTTTGCAGACAGCAACGTCCATATAAGCATAATTTGCTCTTTATAAGCACAGAGTCATATTTGGAAAGGAGCCTTCAGCACTGCTGTCTGCAGCTTCACAGCTCATTGATGTGTTTTTGTGTATGACTGTCAACATTTTACAGCTGGGTAGTACCCGGCAAGCAGAGACTTATTGACGATGCCATGGCAGCTGCTTGTCTGCAGCAGGATGCGGTCGGGAGCTCATGGGAAATATAGTTTTCCACAGCTACCGGTCCTTCAGGCCTTCACATCTACTGGGAGCTGTGTGTCATTTTCCTTCCACATTAACTCATTACACAACACCTGAGGATGTTTAACCTACCTGCACATTGCACTTCCTCACAGGCACATTATTTGTATCTGCTAAAGATATACAAGCTTGACACTCACACATAGGGGCTGGTGCTGCAATCAATATCCACTGTTATAGGTAACGAGCGGCCATGACACCTGCAACGCCTTACTGTGCATGTCACAGTTTGTCAGCTAACCCGGTAGAGTTTCCCATCTCGGTTTGCAAGGCAGCAGAGAATTAATGGCAGGCTTTGCTGCTATTAAACGCCGTAATACACACGCAGGGCTTTCATAGCAACTTGACATTATCACCATAACATCGTGACAGGGATGTCATTTGGCAAAGTATTGCTGGCATAGCTGAGGGGGAAAATAGTAGAGGAAGAGTGAGTTCTGGCTGGAGAGGAATTAAGAGTGAGAAAGATTTAAGTTGAGAAATCACACACACAGACATGACTTTTCTGGCAGAGTAATAATGAACAACAGTATTTCGGCCTAAAATATATAATTAAATGTGGAAAGCAGCATTTGGCTTTCCATCACTTTCTCAAATTACTTGATACCCTCTTGAGGGAGCACAATACTGACCTGGCAACATGCAAAATAACTTGTCACAAACAGTCTCTGGCATAGCAACTATTATTCATTGTAATTGGAATAAAAAAAGCAAAGCCTCTGATCTAACATGATCCACAGTTGACTAATTAATTCACTTCAAGGAGCTATATAATTGCCGTCATGTGTAACGGCTCAGATGGAAATAGGTATAGAGCAAGTGACGCTGTCCTGGCAGCCTCTCAGTCCCCATGTCTTCATCAGGTCTGTTAGATTACTAAAAGGACAAACGGGGCAGCTGTGTGATTTATATGCAACCTGACCTTTAAGCTAGTCAAAGGGCTCTTGAGAACACTTTGGCAAACGGTCTCAAAACAGAGCTCCCTGTTAAATCAGATTTGATTGTACTGAAGAGAGGTACGTCAACCTTCCTGGCTCTTCAAGTCACTTCGCTGGAGGAATAACTCCAGTTTTTCTTTGGGAATGATCTCAGTTCTGGGGAAAAAAGTTACGAGAAAAATGTTTCTAGGGAAAGAAAAGTCATCTTGTTGATGGTGGTCTGCTGTTTTGATTAACCTTGCTAACAGTGCGACTGCATACGTATTTACTTGAATTGAGTCTTCTTTTGAGGTTAAATCCACCTCTGCTCGATGGAGCAAAACGAAAAGAAAAAAGAAATTAAAGTCAAGAATAACAGTTCTCTCTGCTAGACAATCTGAGCTACATTGCATCCACATGGATATGACGCCCATGCATGCAGACATTGTTGTCAGGCCCACAGATGATGTGATCACTGAAACAACCTAACACCATGTGCTGCCTGCAATGGAAAGCCTACATAAAACCTTACTCACATGGAGATGCTCAACACATATCACAGAAGAGTGCGCTTTATATCACAGACCACATTACTTTACAATTTCATGTCAAAGTGTAGCATCATGTTGGGAAAGTCAAATAAATATTGAAGTTTTGTGACATTTTGAGAGTATCTTGGCCATTTCTATCGAAAAATCAGTGGCTATTCATAAGTTAATGGAGTGCTTTTACATAGATCCCTTGTTATCTAATGGCAATTTGTAAAGTGGTTAGCTTTATTCATTTTCAACAGTAAGTGATGCAGGAATGAAGCATAAGGTTCAGGGGGAGTATGTGTGTGTGTGGGTACTTGTCTATGGCTGTTAGTGTCATAATCGGATGTTGCTCAGCTTTGCTCAGCCTGTGGATGCAGGGTGATTCACCAGGATGTTCTGGAGGATTCCTGACTGGACTCCCCATGATGGAGAGAATGGAAGAATGGGAATGACTAACAGGAGGGAGAATGGCACGGAGAACATAATACAAAGATTAGTGCTTCCCCTCTGGAGGCTTGAATCCTGGTCTGCAACAAGCTGGTGCCATTCCCAGAATCTTTCTGGGTGATGAATGGTCGAGCAACCGTGGGTAGTCACCAGATGATGTAATGATATGCAAAATTGGGGGGGGGGGGGTTCTTTAGGCACTGTTCCTTTGCCCAAAGAGTAGTGCCTAAAATAGGTTTAGACGAGACCAAATAAAAAGAAAAAAAAATCAAGCACAGAGGACTGCCAGCATGCCCTTCCTCCAGGTTGTGCTAGTTGGGGGCTGGCAGACTGGGGGCAGTTTAGGGGGAGGGGGATTGGAGACCATGCGTAAGGCTGGCCATGGCTATGCAGCCTGGCTGAAGGAAGACAGTGAGTGAGCATGGACATGCAGGCTTACAGAGGCTCAGGGCTTTTCATTAGCCTGGTTTTCACGGCTAAATTAATCAGGTAGAGCTTATTTATTTCACTTATCACTCATTTCATCCTCATCCCTAAAACCTTTTTGTGTTTATAGGCATATCTGACTCTGTTACAACTTCTATATATATATATATATATATATATATGTGTGTGTGGGGGGGGGGAGGGGATGCATATAAAAAAATCTGGAAAAAAGACACAGATTTATCATTTCTATAAACTCCACATGATATAAATGCATACAGATCATGTCAAGACTAAGCTGGAAATTGCACTTGCCAGAACTGTATTGCCCCTTTGACACATATTTGGTTTATCTGTAAGTTACTGCAACTGCTGAGCAAAGGATTTTGAGTTCCACCACAGAGACAATAAATACAGTTCACTGTCTGTGCTGTTTGCCCTAAACAACAAACCCTTTGCAGGCTGTACAGTGTTGAGGTTGTTACCCCTGCATGCAGTCAGGGAGAGTTGCTTTCACACCACAATGAATATGCAGTCACCTGCATCACTGACCAGCGCTTCAAAGCTGTTTGGGCAATTTGATCACAGCAGATCCTCAAAGCTGTTTGGGTGCAGCAAGACCTGCATTAAAAGCTACTCACTGATCATGAGAGATGCATGAAAAGATAGAAACATTACACAGCACTTAGTCAAGGTAAACAACCATGGATAAAATCTTGGCACCATGTGGACTGTATATGTATATCTGAGTATGAAAGTGGTAATCTTTGGATCAGATTCCAGTTGCAGCACTTTATAGCAAATATATGTCACGTTAAATATTCTGCATTCATGTGTGAATGAAGCAGAGCAGTACATCTGTAGGCAAAAAGTCAACTTGGCTCCATCCTAACTCAAGTGGAATGAATCATCCAACAAGTGGAACAACAACTATGTCTGATAGTACATCTCATCATCCAAAAACAATGCCTTAAATCACTGAAACAGCATGTCATTTTGAGTGCATGAGCTGGATTTCTGTTATCCATCAGTGCGTATAGTATAACCGCAGGTCAGCACTACAAGCTCAAAAAAATCCACTTCTGACTGGAAGTAGTTTCTCTATAAAACAGTGGCTCCTTCTAAGAGAGCTGCTGTTTCTCTGTGATGTTTAACAGAAAAACAGCAAAATATCATCATATATTAATTAAAGTTGGACTACATTTTATACAGCTGTATGTTCACTGAAACCTTGGTTTCCAAGTTATTTTGAATTTCAGCTCACATGCATGTAAATCTCTTTGTTTTCACCTTCCCCATCTCCTTCCGCTCATCTCTCATTTTCTTCCACTGTTCCACAAAAAAAAAAAAACAAAAGGCTCCAAATACCAGCTTAGGTTGGTAGATAGTAAACTAACAGGGGGTATTTTATGGTCCACGTCCAGACTGTCAAATTTGTCTGGAGCACATTCCACAAAGTGCTGCTGCAAACGGTGGGTAATAAACAGTGGGAAACAGAGCACAGCAGGCTGTATTTAGAAGGAAAGGAGGAAAATGGATCAGCTGGAAAGAGATGCATTTTCACAGAACTTCCTGAAGCAATTCCAAAATTACACTCCAAACTCCCCTCGTCGCTCCGCTATCAGCAAAACCATTTCCTTCCTGCAGGTAATCTAAAGCGATATTGACCAGGGGTTTATGGGATGCAAGTATAATGCAAAGTTAAATATTTAAACACAAATAGCTGATTATTTCAGGGACTTATATTTGGACTGAATCTTGCATGTCGGTAAACTTTGTCGATGCACAATGATCCTCAAACCGGAGGCCATCATTTTTTAAATTGCACACCAATACATAAAACAACCTCAAGGGGCTGGCAGAAAATACAACAGATGAGTCAAATGTGTCAGTCTGTGTTTACATTGAAGCGGCTTCAGATCCATGTGTAGGTTTCGTTATAAACCTTTGACAATGACTCTTCTTTAAACATAACGCATGTCGATACACTCTGCGTGAACAGCTCTTAATGAGGTTCGCCAGTCACTCATAAAAGGAGGAAGCCGGTCAGAATAAGCTGGGAGCCACATGCCTGTCACTCCACAGCCATGTCTGATGTGCAGTCATTGCATGTTTTCCACAGAGTCAGAGCCTAGTCGGGGGGGGGGGGGGGATCTCACACAGCAGCAATCATCAAATATTAACTGGAATTTTTAAATGATGCTATTTCGAAAACAATCCTTATCATAAACACATTTTCCATCCTCTTTTAGTCGTTTATGTGTGCTGTCATAGACAAATTTTACCTCCTTTTACACGTTACCTGCTTAAGGCTTATTTTCCCCTCTCCTGGTTTGTCCTCACCTCCTCTCTTTGTTGCTCTATAATTAGATGTTTTAAGGGGACAGTAGACACGGAGACAAGGAAAGAACACGATGACCTAAAGAAAGTACGGTGTCACATCCTCACTATTTCGACCCACTTGCATTTTCCCTTTTTTGATGTAGTAAAGATCGAAATGATCTTATTTACAGTGTCACTGTCACAGCAATTCCCTGTCCTTTATCATGGGGGAAATCATTTTTAACAGAACATACTTACACTAAGCACAATCAGTCTTGCTCTGGATAGCAGCTCACAAGTACTAGGAACTGGCACCAAATGCAGGAAAATGGATGATACCATCACCATTATCATATAGGGGTTTTAGGCATTTGGGCCTTTTGTTTTGATTATGTAATCATCACCATGCTTATGTTGGTGGTGACGGGCTGAACTAAATTACAGTGTGTTTCTGGATCTCTCTGTTTGACCTGCGTGTTTGTTTTCCGGGACTGTGCAGCAGGATCCTGCTCATGCCCAAATATCCTGAGTGCATGGAAAACACACCATGGGAATAGAAAGTCAAGATTTTCCTGTTTACTTGTGCAAATGTGTGTCTGAGGGCATTTGAGCATGTGCCAACTCTGTAGACAAATAGACTCTGAGAGAGAGCGGCCAAATATTGAAATATTGCCCAATGTCAAGACAATTGAAGTGCATAATTCTTCATTTTTTATGATTCATTAAGGGCATCAGCCGCCCCTCCCAAGTCTGAAAGTCATAATCACTAAAAAGGGTCTTGGGGCGGTAAATGTTATGTGGCAGAAATGTGATCAGTGGTTGTAAAATTATGCTGCTGTTAGCACGAGAGTTCAGAGGGAGATATCTGCAGTGTGTCATACGTGTGTGCCAGTGCCACAAAAGGCACATTTCAGCTTTGAAACCCAGACCAATCAGAAATGTACTGCTTGACGAGTTAGCCCAATCTGGTGTGTCTCAGCTCCACTGAGTCTGGGGCTGAGCTCTTTCAGCTCACTCCCATGCATGCACAATTGCTTGCATTTGTGCTCGTCCAGCTGCACAAATTCACACCATCGCCAAGCCAAACACAGGACGATAAGCTTGTGACCACAAGAAGTAAGATGACTGGTGGGAGCATCAACAGAAGAAGCAAAAACAGGTAATCCTGGACGTTTTTGGAGACAGAAAGGGAGAAAGGACCAAAAATGACATTCCACCAACTATGTGATTACTGTATTTCTTTATTATGTGTGATTATTGTAGATATTCCGTCATTTTGAACTCATTTGGCAAATACAGCTTCCAGAGAAGCTGAGATGCAAAAACACAATGCAATGATTTGCAAATCTCACAAATCCCTATTTTTCATTCTCAATAAAAAATTTACAATTTTACAGTTTCATGGAAAATATTAGATCATTTCAAATTTAAGCAACACAGCTAAGAAGGCGATTAACACTGTATACCATCCCCTCTTCTTTTGAAAACTCTCTGTAAATGTTTCGGACTGGACTATAAGTCAAAGGACTGCACTAAAGACGAGCCAGTTCTCCACTTCTCCTGTGAAGCCATGTTGTTGTGATGGATGCAGAATCCAAACACCATCATGATGAAATATGCGAGACCAAACAGAATAATGTAACCCAGTAAAATCAGAGATGCAGGCTTTTGAACACATAGAATAGCTGGATGGTCCCTCTCCTCTTCAGTCCACAGGACACAACATCCATGGTATCAAAAAAGAATTTTAACTTTTTTCATCTGACCAAAGAAAAGTTTCCCACTTTGACCCAGAAAGCATGAACTTTGACCCAGAGAAGAGGGCGGCGGCGTCGCTGGCTTGTGCTGACATAAAGCTTCTTCTTGCATGATCGAGCTTTAACTTGATTTTGTGGATGCAAAACAAGCTGTGTTCACTGACGAGGATTTCTCTTTCTGAGCAGTGATTTCCAGTAGAAAATCCTGTCTGTTCATGTTGTTAATGCAGTGTTGACTGAGAGTCTGAAAATCACAAACATTCAGTGGCCCGTTCCTTCAGCACACAGAGATTACTTCTGTTTCTATGAATCTTGTGATATTATACAATGCAGATGATCTGAAATTCTTCAAGTTTTTAGACGCAGTTTGTCGCAGACTGGTGAACCTCAACCCAGTTGTTTCTTTTTCAGCCTGTTCTATTTAGAAATATCGTTGCCATCAAATTCCAAATTAGCTAATGCTGTATTTTGTTTTGGCTTCAACATCTGATATGTTGTCCATGTTCTCTCATTCATTCATTTTCGAAATCAGGGTCAGAGGGAATCTGGAGCCTATCCCAAGTACAGGCAGGATTTGGCGTGCTCGGAGAGGACCCATGCATACACAGGAAGACCATGCAAAGTCCACACAGAAAGGCCCCTGTTAGAACCAGCAACCATCTCACTGTGAGGCCACCACACCACCATGAGGCCAACTTTTGGGATTCAGCGTATTTTGTTCTATCGGGAATAAAATCAAGGGTTTCTGAGATATGGAAACCATTAAATTCTGGTTTTAGCTCAGATTTTACACAGTGTACTTTTTAATTGAGGTTGAACATATCCACATTTTCTCATTTGAAGATCAATCTCATAAACCCATATTTGGAAACAGAGACATGGCGCTATGCATTTCTTTTGTCTCTGTCAGGTTTTGCCACGTCATCTGTCCTTCCAGCTTAGCCTCATTACTTTCTGTTGCCTGCTTCTACTTCTCATCCTACTCTCCCCTCCTGCTCCTTCCATCCCATTCTCAGCAAGGAACTGAAAATGACTAGAAAACGGACAGCAATAGAGAACACAGCTCGGCTGAGGACCGGCTGAAAATTGTCTGGTTCATCAGAAGAAAATTCTCAAAGCATATCCATAAAGCTATGCGCCAATGTTTTTTTATCTTTCAAAAAAGCATATTTTAAAATGATGAAACTTGCTATGACGAGGAATCACTGCAGAGGAGAGATATTAGATTTTTTTTTTGCACCATAATACATAAAAAGGAAATCAAGATGGTAAGAAAAGACATACATATACATAAAGAAAGTGCAGAGAGATAAGAAAGCCAAAAATAGACTTATTTGAAGTATCTTCCTGAACTGATTAAAATCTAAAATACATTAAAAAAATACAAAAACCGTCAATTAATAACACAGTGGCAAACAGCAAAGAAAACATAAATCAATGCACAAATGACAAAATGACAATTAAGGGTAAAGGGAAAAATAAAATAAGTAAAAAGAGGCTATATAGAGTTATCATGTAACAGGTGGGTCTTGAGTCTGGACTTGAACAGAAT
>JBBDHI010000010.1:17795093-17813613 GCA_037177115.1 Craterocephalus stercusmuscarum | reverse complement strand
AAGAATTTGGTTGATGAAACTGTTTCCTTCAACTGAAAATTTTGCATTAGATTTACAATATTTTTTTATTTTTACCTTTAAATATAATAATTTTTTTAGCTTATTTATGGTCCAAAGCATGACATAATAATTTCAAGTAGCCACTGACATTATTTATTTTAAAGTAGCATATATGGTAACATCTCATTCTTATTGTGCGTACTGATGACTTATTTGAGAGTGGCTTAATATCATTGCTGTGGGTTCACTACAAATGTGTGAAAATAGCCCACACAGAGGCAAACATAATGAATCCTATTTACGACCCACCCCAGTCCTGCATAACAATGGCTCTCTCCCTCCTCCTCTACATTGTGGGGCTTCTCGATCCCATCGTGATGCAGCCACAAGCTGCTAATGGAAGAGAGTAAGGCAAGGGCACGCACAGTGCTAGCTGCCATCTCTGGCACATTAACCCCACACAGTCAAAAGCTAACCCCATAGGCACTACCATCCAAGAAGACTGATCAGTCATTTCTAATGACGAGGGGAATAAGCCATGATGGGGGGGGGGCTGTTTGGTTAGAGAAGGCTAACTAGGGAAACTATCCATAGCCCTGCTAATCACTACTGAAGAAGGGTTTAGGGAAGGAAAGAAACGCTCAGGCAGCCAAACCACAGAGATGGCACTCATGCAGCTCAATCTGTCAGTCTGCCTACCTTGCCAGATACAGGGTGCCTCACACAAAATCACTGTGATTTTATGCTAAATACCAAGAGACAGTGTGGCCACACACACACAAACAAGGATACTTAATGCTCTATAGCAACTAGCAAACACAGCAAAGTTGTGGAACATGCTGTACTGAATCAGACATGTTACATCTCCTTCATAAACACTATTTTCTGGAGAAAAATAAAGGATCAAGAGAGAGTTTTAGTTTATACTACAACTATCTCTTGGATGAGACCGGCTAAGTGCAAGAGCAGGGACTCTTAAGAAGTCACTGAAAATGGCCAACAAATAGTGTGATGTATATAATGGCAAACTGTACTCGCGCCACTTTATGCTTGGATTGAATTGACATGATGTGAGTGAGCATCGCAGGTGGCAGGAGCCAGATTTAGAACAGGGCAAGGCTAGATTTTCCTTGTTTTCTTTATGCTGAGAGGCAGCGGGCTGCATTCCAGCCTGCACGTACTGCATCAAATGAGTAATACTCTTTTTTTCATCAGGCACATATTTGAGCAGCAATTGTTTTTTACTTGCTGAGCAACATCCAGATTTACTTAAATAATCACTTGAGGTTGGCCCTGAAAGTAAGTCGGTCTCCATTTGCCCATGTTTAAAGAGCAAGAATATTCATATTCATCGCCCTAGTGCAAAATAACTTTCTTCTCTGTTGCTGAATTTACTGTTTATTACAGTTATTCATTGCAGACTGTCTTTATAAAACTCAGTTGTTGAAATTGTAATGCTAACAGATGCAGGTTAATCCCGCAGCCGTTTTGAGTGCTGCGCCATCTTGTGGTGCCGCCATTTTTGTGAAAGTAACCTGGTATCTGCTGCCGCTTGCTGACACTGACAGGTGGGAGGATATTTAGGCGGACTATGTTAGCCAGTGGTCCGCAGTGATTGATGAAGGCATTATTATTGCCTTTAAGTTATTTAGTTTTTGTGGTAATCATCAGTTAAACCTCTAGTTAGTCATCCTATTCAGAAACGCTTTTTGTGCTACTGGGTGAAATTTCATCCTTTCATCCTGAGAGTAGTCAATATATTATGTTTTCATAAAAAGACAAAAAAAGTCAGATGTCTGTGAGACGTGCAGACTTGCAAAAACTGAGCAATCCCTGTCATTCGGTCTGGATGGCGGGCGTGGCTTAAAATGGCACATGGACGTGAGGAGGTGGGCTTACAGAAAGTGTCACTTTCAAATCTTGCTACCTCCTCAACATTACCAACTCTGGTTTTAAAGGGACTCTAATCTTTAAGTTTTTGAACTAGCAACGGCCATCTCTGGGTCTTAGCAGCACTGCAGCCTCCACGGTAAGCTCATGCATGACAACCTGGACCGATTATCTAGCATTAAATACGATCATTTACTCACCCAGACAGTTTTGGTGTAACTCGAACTCCTTCGGGAGATATTTAGATCCACTCGCGATCAGCGTACATCCAATATAACGGGAGTGAACGGGGCCAGCTCACGCAGCCTCTAAATAAGGCCATTTCTTCCACAAAATTCCTAATTTCACCAATTTTTTGTTATGAATCGCTGGTCTGATCCCTCTGTGAACTCGTCGTGGCTTGGAGTTGGGTTTTTGTGGTGATCCGTCGTTATTTATAGCCATTAACTTTTGGTAAGGACTGTGTCTGATTTAAGGGTCCAACCTAAACATTATCGTGAGATTATCCAGAATCTCTCCTAACCAGTGTGATGTACAACTTTTAATAATAAAACCTAGTGTGCAAATTTCATGCTTCTACAATTATCTGAGGCAGGGACAAAAGCCCAAATGTTTTTTTTTTCCTGTTCTTCCGGTTGATTTAAAATATCTTTATTTACTGTCAGTAATAAGTCTCTTAGTCCATTAGCACTATAGCATAGAAAAACATTCTGATTGGAAAGCATAATTAAGTTTTGGATTGAAAACTTTCCACTGCAACTTACCAAGCTGCTGTTATTGGAATTAATTCTATCGAATGTCCCTGTGTCGTTCTACTGTACATGGAATCACTGTGAACCACAACATCTCAGGCGAATGAATAAAAAAGGTCTGCGTTCTTTGCGTTCATCTTTGGTTTGTTTGTTTGTTTTAATTCAGTTTTCCACTCTTGTTATAGAAACCTTGAACTGCACAAATCTTCCCAGAATTCCTCGACATCATTCAGAAAATTAACCAGTTCTCTATACAATTATGTCTGACAGGCACAAAATGCCAGCATTCGGCCGGATTAGTCTATATGTTAGGTAAGGTTGAGCTTTGAGTGACATGGCTTTTTCCTAAGAAACATGCATGTCCCCAGGATCTAATTCCAATCCGTTTATTGCTTCTAGTTCCAAAAACATACAACAGTGGTGGGTGATAGACAACCTCCAGGCTAGAAAAAGGAAATTTGAAAAGGCTTTCTGTGACTGAACTGTAGTTTAAATGCCTTTGGACACTTTTCCTTTAAAGGATAACCTTGCAGATGAATGGTCCTAGTTTTATGTCATAACCCTGTTTCTCATGTGTTTCAGTCTGTATTTATCAACTAGCCCCATGCATGAATGTAAAACTTCGAGATCATTTATCTCGAACTGCAGACCAGCTCTACAGGGTCTATTTAGGAGAAGAAAAAAATGACAGTCTGTAGTTTGAACCCCATTATTTCAGAAGCTATTCATATAAATCTGTGTAAAATCATGGTGTGAAAAGATTAATTATGCATAGGAAGGGTAATGATGTCTGTCAACAGGATCATTTGCAGAAAAATCCCTGGGAATCTTCAAGTGAATGTGATTGTGTGACCACTGGAGGTTTAATGTGAGGATTAGTGCTGACTGCATTTTTAGGCTGTCAGACAACTACAAAGTTTAATTCATCTACTGATAATGAACACAGTACTGATGAGTCTCTTTAAAACAGTGTGAATACGAGCGGGGAGCGACCTCATGGGCCACATGCAGTGTGAACTCTTGATCTCCAGCAAACATAGTGATGATGTGCCATCAAAACTCCACACTCTGGAGAAATATGTCACAGGCGCACGAGCCACCTCAAATCTTTCACATCAGCTTAATGGCGCTCCAAAACACGATGGCAACTGCTCATAAGGATAATCTCTCCTGGGTGTGAGATGCAAACAGATCTAATGTGTTTGAAGAAACAGCAGCGATTACGTTTCTGAGAGATGATAGAACATACAAATGAAAAAAAAAACCTCAGCAAACCACAGCTCGGCTTTCAAAACACTTGATTCTCGAATGACAGGCGCCAGGTTATCCGTTATGTAACGGTCTCCATCACTGTTCAAAAGATGAACAAGTTCTCCTGTGTAGGCCCTGCTTGCTTTCAGGATAGAAAAGCCGCAGAGTTTCATTTTCACAACGCTCACACACGGCATGATGGAACCTGCAATGAGACAGTGGAGGGTCACTGAGTGGCGAAAAGGAGAAAGACCAGAGGGGATAAGAGAAAAAGACTCCGAAAAACCGACATGTAAACACTGGCTGACATGAGCGCAGAGCCGTTAACCATGAGCAGATCAAAGGTGCCGGTGCTGCCTCTAAATGCCAGTCAGACATTTTAAAAGTTAGACATTAAACTGCTTTTGCTGTAAATACGGGATTGAAGGGAATATTAAGCGAGTGGTTGAGGAGTCACATTATGAGCTCTTTTCATCTCCGACTTTCTTTATGTTGCTTCATCCAATCTGCTGTCACCAACCCATCATTCTTTACTACGTACACCTCCCGTTCTCAGAGTTTTTCCTCTCACACATCACACAGACACATCCACACAGGGCCTCCTCTCCTCTGAGTGACCTTGACTCTCTAGCACTCCAGGGCTTGTTCATTCCTTCTCCTCTTCTTCTGTCTCACTTGCTCTCTCCATCTTTTCCTGTTCGCCTCCACAGTATTGTCTGTCTCTCCGGCTTTCGCCTCCTATCGCTCCTTCCCCGGCTGGCTGATGTTAAACCGCCGCGGCCCATTCTCTCCTTCTCCCCGAGACGCAGAGGAGAAAGGGACAGAAGATGGCAGAGAAAGGAGAAATGAAAGACCTCCCCCTCCTTTGCAATCTAGTCAGCTGAGAGAGTCTACTATAAAAATAACTCCAGCACTAAGAAGCTGCATCAACAAGTCTGCTATATGGAGCTTGGCATCTCTCTTATGGGCCTATTTTCTATAAGAAAAACAAAACTTTGCTCACAGGTGATTTATCATATCAACTCTAACACCGTAAGCAAGCTATAAATATCTATTAAAGGCAGCAAAGGTTACGTCTCTTGCCTTTTATTTGATATTTCTTTACATTATGACTAATTCAACATTATGTAAGTGTCAAAGTCTCAACAGGCTGCAGGTTTATATATAAAGAAAAAGAAAAACCGACTCTTTAGAAATGCCGCATAATTTCTCGGCAGTGCAATTTGCACAATTCAAAGTGTGATTAGATTTTGTTCTAATCAGCTGACGTGGCTTCCTGTTGCAGCAGGGAGGATGAAGAGCACTCTCCGAGGAACAGTAAAACAGCAGGTCCAAATCCACGTTTCGTTGCAGGTGTTCCTACAAAAGCGTCTAATTGCCTAGCATTGCAGTCTGTTCCTCTGACTCCGGTGTTCCTTGAGATTTTCCCAACAGCTCAGCTCACAAGACCCATCTGTATCATAAAAGGAGGCTGTTAACCATTTAACTATCCATTCAAAGCTAAATAAACTTAGGCTGAAATGACAGACTGATCAATTAAATGTCAAATGAGATGATTAAGCACCCATTACAAACGCTTCATTCCTGTACCACTTTGTGTACCTTTTCTAAGGGTCTCTGTTGTGATTGTGTTCACCGATCTGATGCACACGGGTTGAGTATTTTGTATCCAATCCAGGCTTTGCATCCAATATCAATGAATCCATCTGACAGGACAACAGCAAAGCTTTCATCTGCTTTATTTTAACAATTTCAGGGCAAGGAAATTCAAGGCATCGTGAACTGATGCCACCAGAAATCCTTCTTTAAAGTTTGATCACAGAAACAGAAACTTGTTGAGCACAGCTGCTGAGCCAGATACCCCTTCCCTGGGCATACAGCTCTTTTTTCAATTCATCTTTCTCTAAAAGGCGTGGACAATACAAGACTGCCACAGCATAACTCCAAATAATTTCCCATTCCACATTAGTAAAACAGCCATGAAGTTGAGGGACATCATCAATTTCTACAGGGCAATAATAACAAAGAGGTTAGGGACTCACAGTCCTCTGCTGACACTTATACTTCATACCATGTTAAAGACATGCCACAAATCCCCTCCATTTTGCATTGGATTTCCTGAGCGGTTAAAAAAAAAAAGCTTTGATGCATACCAACAATTTGCAGACACCATCAAACCAAGCACTGTCAAATCTCGTAACGCTACGAAGGCCTTTTAAAAATCAGAGACAAGGTTCTACAGTAGATCACGTAGCTAAATCACAGCTTAACAATGTATCTAAGCTCACTATATGTTAAATTGTCATTTCAAATAGTGCCTAATTAAAAGTAATGGGACCACAAACATTATCTTATTCATATTCCGTAAATCATCCATTCCAGTTTTTGATGAGATATGTCAGATTCATGCCATCTGTTTGCGGCATAACCTTTTATTCTGAATTTTTATGAATGAGTGGACCAAAATACAATGATAAATAAATAAATAAAGTCCTCCTGAGGAGCTATTAAGTGCAGCTTCTGCATGCCAAACCTAAGTCATTTAGATTGGTAGCCCTGGCCAGAAGTTTGGACTGCAGCCCGAAACCGAGGCCAACATCTACTTAAATCAATACTGAAGCTGACGGCATTACTATAAATCATATTCAAGTCATACATTGTGGAGGGGTTTGTCAGACTAAGTGCTGGACCACATATCAAATAAATTCAAGGCAATTTGTCCCTGATGTACACAAACTCTAGCTCCACATGTAGCTCGACAAAAAAGAGGAAAATAACAAAATGTCAGCTTATGGAGTGAAAGCAAACGCACACCAGTCCGCGGTGATTTCTTCTTTAGCTTCTGTTGTAAACTATCGTTTGTAAACTATAGTTTTAACCAGTATTTACACTAAACTTCACTCTGTAACAAAGATGACAAAGGTAATGAGGTGACACTGCTCCACCTTCAGGTGCTTGCAGACAAATATATACTGTCGATCAGGGATGTGAATTCCATTCATGCAAGCCTAGCCTGTATCTGAACCCAGTAAAAGCACCTGTACCTGTCCAGCAAACCTGCACTGTCAGTTCATGAAAAAGCCATCAACAGATAAAGCTGGGAATCTTCATTTACACATCAGTGTCATCTTGAAAAGGTGAAAACTGCCCCGTGTTTTAGCCTGAAACCTCCATCGCTGAGGTTCTTGCTGCAGAGAAAAGTGTAGCACAGACTCTTCACAAGTTGGGGGCAGTTCTGTGGTGGAAATTGGGGTGATGAAGCTGCCTGCTCTCTTGCTTTCACACTCGCTCGTTGTGAAAATGGAAAAACGTGCACTATCATGTGAGAAGCCACATACAAAGAGGAAATGTTTGTAGTTAAAAACAGAACCATATTTCAAAAAGAAAGCTGTATTCTCGATACAAACGTAAGAAAATTCACTGGATAAAAAACAAATGTGCAACTAGTATTTGATGGGAATTTACCGCTGGTCTCCCACAGCAGCATTCTGAACATCATTAGTAGACTAAATAGTTGCTGAATGTTTTCTACAGGGTATTAATAAATATTCAGTCATCAGAAGAAAGCAGCAGCTCTAAAACCGGGGATTGGGACCCCCACGAGAGTCGGCAGATAATTGTTAAAATAAATATAGCCTACATTTATCAAATAAATTTGGGATTTGCATCAGGGCCATCAAAATTAAACAATTAGTGCATAGATAAATCACCACAGCCATACTATAAATCTGAATTTGGCATCACTTTGTTGGTAGAAGCGGATTTTGGGCCACTTCATCCTCTTTATTTAGCAGGATTCTGATATATCATACAATACAATACAACTTGGTGTCACACTATTCCAATTATCCATTCCTTTCAACTTTCAATAAATGACAGATTTTTCCTTTAGTTGTTCGACAGGAGCACAGTGCTTGTGTGCATGCCAGGCTCACATATGATCAACATCCTCGCCTGCCTGCCCCAATGAGGCCATAATCAATATGCCCCTGGTAGACCTTTCTCCCTCTCCCTGCCACTCCACCTTGAGATGCAGTGTGAATTTAAAGGCTACAGCAGTGCAGTGAGGAAACACCCACTCATGTGAATCAAGTAAAAGTGTCATTCAGATATTGAGCTCTACGGGAAAACGAAGATCCAACACAATGGGAGTCATTCACTACGGTTATCCGTGTGAAAAGCTCTACTACTGAACTTACAGCCCATGAATCCCGGAAAACGGCGTTGTAAGCTACATAAGTGAGAACTTAAATAAACATGTATATGTTATCTATGTCCAATAATCACAGAGATCTATATTCAAGTGTTTGCACATGAATTACCCCACACTACAATGCATTAACTACCTTATTGTGTATTTTACTTTGAATGGGACTGTAGCTCACATAGGGCGGAGGGAAACTTGCACTTATGACCATAACTAACAAAATATTTACAGAGATCACAAACCAAGAGAGAAGCAGTCTTTTTAAGAACTGTTCTGTGGAGGAAGTCCCATCTTTTATAAGTCACGCAGATTCATCATAAAACTCCCCTTTTATGGTCTTTGTTCTCTAATATCTCAGAGAACGATAACACAAAGTAACTGACCCCGTAATAGAAAAGCTGCCAGAGAAAAAGGCCACCAAGGTAAGTTGTCCTTCAAAAGCCTCAGCTCCCATGAGCCTCAGCAACCACGAGCTAGAAAAAAGCGAATAAGTTACCAGTTTGTTGTCATTTGAAAGCAAGCTTAACATGCCTCTGCATGATCCATCTTGGGATGAACTAACCTAAAAACAACCAAAGCAGAATGACAATACTTGAGAGAATAAAAAGAAAATATCTGCAAGCTAGCTTCAACAGATAATTCACTAGATAATGTCAATTATTTGCTAGAAGAATTACAGACTTTGGTATTTTAAAAGGTGACTACTCACACAAACCTGACTATACAAATATTAATCCTAACTCAAGGCTAAACTAATTATTTTATAGTAGTGCCACTGCAGCCTTGGCCAGTGCATACTATTATAACATGAGGTTCTTTATTTCTGTTTCCTCATTTCTGCATTGGGATCATGTGTTGCTTTCAAGTCATACTCACGATTTCTCAGTTGCGTGTAAGGGAATTGTGTACTTAAGAATAAAACACAGATGTTTCACAGTTTTCTTTTTTGTTTGCATGATGAGTAGGACTCATTTTGAGGTTGTAAATAAACCGAACATAGCATCGCACTCATTATCTAACCCATTTATTTGTAGATACAAAGTAACTTGTCAATCAAAAGGGAGTCAAGGCTTCTCCAGCTTTATTATCTGGTTTACACAAGGGAACAAATATTTCGATGGTGAATATTATGCTTTAATAAAGAAGCCTTTTTAAATGCAAATGAGAGCTTAAACTCATCAGAAAACTTTGACTGGGATATTAAATCAAGTATAAAGTGGGATTTTCTAATATATGTCTATGCAATGCAATAAGATTGTCGGAATAAATCATCACAGCAATCTCACTTACATGTAATTAACTTTTGATAAGTTTTCCAAAACATATTCCCAGATAAGCAACAAAGAAGAAAACTACTGTTGAATTTCTAGCACTGAAAAGGTGTTTTTGTTTTTACTGCATGGTATTATACTGTATGTTGGTGTGGTGGGCTGGATCAGGTGGGCAGATTCAGGCTGTTAAGGGCAATGCATGCTGGTTTGATTGAGTGGTGGTGCAAATGCAAACAAGAGGAACAATCAAAAACAATACTAAAATCTGAAGGCACGCTGTTTACTCAGCATCTGAACCTTTCGAGATGCAGCAATCAAATGTGTTTCTCTGCTTACCTGTGTTGTGAAAATATGCCCAAAACTGTTGCGTCTGCACATTAAAAGCATCCGGATATGTTTCAAAGATAAACATGCGTTTTACTAAAAGCTGCAGATTTGTATGCAACCACAACCTCTCTGCTGTTACTGACATTTCTGATTAGTTGGAGCAATTTAATGACTTTTTTCTAAGTAATTACTTGATTACAGTAGCATTCATTCTGTAATTTAATTACATATCTCCATTTCATTTGTGCTGAAACTCAACAGCGGCATTCGGTGAATGGGATTCAGGACCATTTTTTTTGGAGGTCAGGAGTTTGTTTTTGTTTTTTTGTTTGTTTGTTTTTTTTTGTGATATCTATTAACTGGTCAATAATGACATGAAAGTTTAGACGCTTTTTCCTTCTAAATTCAAAAATATCAACATGACTGGAGCCTTTGAGCATCTTTTTCTAAACTCTAATCTTGGTTAATGTTTCTGACATTGATCACCCCTGTGATAAAGCAGCAATCACCGTGGTCATCTTCATCATCATCATCACCGTCATCTGCAGCTGCTCCGTACAGTACCGTGTTGTGGTCCGTATCACGTTATCGCTCATCACAGGGAAATGAACAAAAAACCGGCTCCTCCCACTCTGCCTTTTTTGCTCCTTTACACCACCCTTACCTCCTCCTCACCTCCCACCCTCCCTCCTCCACCGGTCCTCGGTAGCTGCAGGTGTTATTCTCGTCTAACTTTGAGATTTTGGGCGGTAATTAGCATTACCTCTCAGCCCGGGAGAGTTATTCATGCTTCATGCTAACAGCAGGGGGACGTGAGTCGAGTGTGTTTTCTGAGCACCCGAGGAGAGAGGGGGAATCACGCCTCAAAAACACGTGGGAGAGATTACTCAAATATTCCTCCTTTGTACCCTCTTTACCCCTCTCGCTGCTGCACGGTTATCTCTCCTTCAGCAATAAGCTGCAGCCTATTTCGTTTGTATTGTCAAAGGACGTCGGACGCAATGGAGCAACCAGAAATTATAACCTATTTACACTGTTTCATCGCATCTTAAGGCTTTGACCTTGTGTTGTGCTGCCCTTAAGTAGCCAATGCAAATGTCCACAACATTAAAACCCCCGCATGGCATGAGTGCACACTTACAAATCCCTGCATATGACTGTATGTCCACAACAGGTTCACAACTGATTGCCCGCGGTTAATAAAAGCAGGATCGGGGTGCAGATAAGCATCCTCCTAGGAGGCAATTAACTGCACTGATATTACATAATGACAGTCCACACTTTTCCCCCCAACATTCCAGGTTCATGCCAAAGGATGAAGGCTTTGCAGGATGCATTATCGGAGGATGTGTGACAGAACATCCCCGCCTTTTTGTGTCAGGCAATCACCTCCAAGAGAAACAGAAATGAAACACCTTGAAAGTGTCAGGATGCTCTCCGCAAAGAGTGGCAATCCTTGACAGGATCTTACCTTTGCTATTGTCCTCTTCCCTGTTCAGATACATGGCTGTGTTACTTCGCTCCCAGGCAAATACGACGGCGTTGTCTCAGTTTTTTTTCTGCTGGTACTCCTCTGGTGTGTGTCGTGAACTCCACTGCTGTGGTTTGTAGTAGTAGCTGTTTATTGTTTTGTTGCTCCTCAGCAGCCTCTCCTCTCCTCCTAGTGGATAGGTAGCTAACCAATTTGAGACTCTCACTGTACTCCCTCCCTCTCCGCTCCTCTTCCTCTCTCCCAGCGTCCTTCTCTGGCTCTCTGACAGCCACCGTGCTGTGGCACAGAGGACAAAATGGGGAGAGTGACTTTTGCAGCTGTGTAAAGTCTCCGCTGCTTGTTTGCGCTGCTGCCACATGTGATTCTTGAATCCGTTTGTGGATCTATTGATCCTCTCATAAGGCTGTGCCTGTAATGGGGAGCGGAGCCTGCTGATGTAACCTGGCTTCAATCAGTTGCGCTGGTTGATTACAAATGTTTTTTTTTTCGTGGAGATACTGATCTGTAAATGAGAAAAAACTCGGAGTGAGATGTTTTCTAAAAGCTGAGCGTTGTCCTTTATCCGGAAATAAACAAAAACACTTTAAAAGCAAATATGAGACTTTTTGTATGACACCAAATCCAACAGCCTCCTCAGGCTAAGACTCGAGAGTTATTTTTTTATTTTAATAGGCTTTGTAGGCTAAGTGTTTCTTGTTGCTTTTGTTTATGAAAAACACGTAAAAAACCGTTTTACACAGCAGAAAAACCTATCCAAGATATTAATATTTGTTTTTCTGTATAAATGAGAAAAGTAAATAAAAACTGAGCTCAGGGGGAGGAGAAGTCGTCTACCAACCGGAAAGCCGAGGGATCGATTCCAGGCTTAACCCTAATCCATTCCGTAGTGTCCTTGGGCAAGACACTGAACGCCACCTTGCTTCCTGATGTGTCAATCGGGGTGTGAATCAGTGTGACAGGTTAAAAGCGCTTAGTATAAAAACAGAAGTGTTGAGTGGTTCACATGTAAATAGAAAAGCCTTTATTAGTAGCCTACAGGTCATTTACCTGAATCATCCATAAATTGTTAAACATATGCAGTGCACAACTTTTGATTGTTGCTTTTTAGATAATAATTAGGTAATTGAACTGAGCAAATAAAATGACCAAATAAAAGCTGCTTAGAACGGGCATGCAGTCTGGATGTCACATTTTAATGCTTCATTTAGCTAGTAAAATGGTGTGAAAATTCTTCTTCACTGTCTGCAAACAGTGATAAAATACCAAATGAGTATAAATCCATCGAGCCTTTTCTCTAACATCCACCTGGCTTATATCTATTATCCCATTTAATATAGTTGTGCTCTGTCCTGTTAGAGTGTACTGACCACATTATTGTGCACGGGGCAGACATTAAGAGCTCTCAAGGAGTAATTGGGTGCGTCTTCATCTACTTTTTGATGCAAGGTGAGGTGGCTGCTATGCAAATACTCCCTAAATTAGCTGCAGTAATGAGATGTAGATTTTTTTGCACTCAGTATCCAGGCTGTCTTACATCACACACACACATGCAGTCCTGTAAATGAAAAAGGACCAATTTGCCCCTGACCTTGACACAGTCCCAGAAAAAGCCTGTTAGAAAGCAATTTAAAACAATTGCTTCAATTATTTTTCTTTGTGCTCTGTGGGCAAATTTCCAATTTGTGATGGAACTTCTTCCTGCCAGAAGCAAGTAGACAGAGACACGGAGCATTACGGGACAAATGGGATAAGCATGACAGCTCTTAAAACTACAGCATTACCCTTGCATCAATAAATTTACCACTTGGTCATTCTTAGAATAGATGTGTAGTAAATCCACAGTATTAAGCTCAACCAGTTCCCTCTCAGTTCATTTTGTAGCAGTGCCTGGTTTATTGTGTTTCAAGCCATACATATGCATGTTTTCCTCACAAGCCTGCAAAGCAGAAGTCTAATATCCCATTCAATAATGTGGCTCAGTGATATCACAGATTAGAAATTCAATAGGATATGAGTAGAGCTGCACTGTAGATGCAAATGCTTTGGGTATTTGCAACACTAACAGTTTGGCTGTGTTTTGTCAATAAGGCTGGGAAGGTCATTTACTCAAGCATCCTGTAGTGATATCCATTTGCTCATATTTTGTTTTGCTCTCTGCTCTCTGCTATTTGTTCACAACCGAACATCTTCTGCTATTCGTTGGGAGAATTCTCTGCCGACCAATTTGACCACGTTTTATTCCCAGTTCCCCCTCTCCACCTCCTGCTCCAAGCAACATTGTGCCTGTCACTGATGCATCTGTCTCCACTGGTATCTATAAATACCCCCTTCTCTCCCCTTCAAAAACCTGATTCCCATTGATTTAGTGACCTAAATACACATCACCACCATCCCTTCCTCCAGCTCCTTCTCTTGATGGACCTTTGCTGTCTCCACCTCTTGCTTCCTGCCTTCCCTCCATCATTCAGCTCAACTTAACTACCTCTTCCTCCACCTTCTCCCCTCCTCTTCTTGCTAGAGAGCAGGAAAAGGCTAATAATAGTTCACGGTGGAAGCTTAAGTCATGACACATGAAAAGGATTTGAGAGTGCACGGGAACAGTAGCTGCAGCTCATTTCTACATTTCAAAGTCTTGTGGTAAACTGAGCCTTCAGTTAATCTCTCGTGTGTAAACACTGGAGTAGATAGTCTGATGAAAGGAGTCTCTCCATAGAGGCACAAAATCCAATATGAAATCTAACTCTGGCAGAAATGTGATCAGTATGGAAAGCCAGAGATGTATAAAAAGCCCGAAGGATGCGCATTTTTGTTTGCACATGCAGGTTACATGAAGGTGCTACGATGCAATTATGCTGCAGGGCTCTGCAAAACAGCACCTGGAAAACTAATGTCATAAACAGAGTCGCTGAATAAATAAAATAGTAAAGGATTAATAATGAATGAACCCCTTATAAGAGGCGTTCTGCTCTAACATGCGGGAGTTAAAAATACCAAACATCAAGGAAAAAAAACATGTTTTCATGCAAGTTCTAAACATTTAAACATGATTTATTCATCAAGTGAAACCCTAAAGATAACATATAGCAGGGATGTGCATGTCTGTGTGTTCTATCACAGCAACAAGAGAAACAAACCCGCATGGATGGTCAGAGCACGTGATTTAATGCCAAAACCACCCAAAATTCAACATACACCTGTAGTGTGTGACTTTCCACTCCCATCTCCTGGGACTATAGATTCACTACAGCCCAACACTGACACCTGGTGGCCCCAAAAGGAGAAAAAAAAGCTCCCCACAATAGATTCAGGGGATCCACGTGCCTCCAGGAGTCACAGTGCTGTCCTTGCTGCCTTCAACTGTTCAGTTTTCACAGTGCTGTCACATGGAGAGTCAGTCCTTTTGTTTCCTTTCAGAAAATGACTGCCCCTTTGCAAAATAAACAGCGATGATTGTGTAATTGAAGAGCGAAAGAAAAAACTGAATCAAGACAGTTTAATGACAGTCACTTTATTGAACAGTAAATCGTGGCAAGGAACACAATCTTTTTTTCTTTTTTTTTTTTCAATTGCATTGCAAATAATGTCCAGGACAGCTATGTCATTCACCACACATAGTCATTAACACCCTCTATGTTCAAGAGAGACTTTGTAGATAAACAGCAGGGTGGGTGGGTCCCTGTTTTAAAGTGCTGTGCTGCACAATTCCTCTTGGAGGAAGAGAACAGGGACGTGAGGTGAGCTCAGATCCCCCAAAAGGCCTCCAAGCTTCCCAGTTGCATTAGTCATACACCGTGTAATGTTGTGATTACTGGGTTGTGTCAAGTGCTAAGAGATTTTTTCCTCTACTATGTGTCTCTGTGTGGCTTTATGCTTATTGCATATCAGTGAGCTGGTTCATGAATTTTTCAGTGAACATGTAAAGCACAAATCTTTAGATTAAAATGTAATAAAATCTTTACTATACTTATAATACATCTCATAATATCTAAGTTACATTCTTATATTTGATTCATATAGAATATGTAGGCAATATACATTTTGTGGCTTTCTGCTGATGGGCACCAAACGTTTGGGTCTCCGACGACCTGTTGTCCCAGTCCAAGGGTTTTACAGTCATAAACGTTTCTTCTAACACTAAAAAAGGATATTTCAATCACGGTTTACGGAAATAAATCACTATTCACGTCCGTGAATCAGAATATACGTTTTAAGAGGGGCATGTGGTTTATTATGCCTACTAATCCTTTGTGCTTTCTTTGATTGTATACACTCTAAATGAAATATTTTGGTGTTTTGGAAATTCCTTTGTGTTGGCTTGCACCCTGGCGTCGGATGCTGGGTCGAGTAAATGGCAGAGGATTTTGACAAATACACAGAAGCAGAGAGCTGGGGGCTCGACAATCAAAGAGAAAATACCGCACAGTCACTCTTAACAACTACACATCAACTAGAGTACTACACTGTCAGACGCACACGCACATACGTAACCAAATGCACAAGGTCGGTGAAAAATTCACAGCTGAGCAAAAACAGAACAACTCGCACGACATTTGTTTAAAAAAAAAATTCAACCAAAAAATGTTTTTTGTTTTTTTTTTAAAAAGCGATCTGAAGACGATGAGGGAGGGATGAGAGGTGAGAAATAATGATCTTAACGACACAAGATTAGGCAATGTGATCACGATAACAGCATATGCATACACAGAATCAAGCTGGAATGTCAAAGAGACAAAAAAATAAAGTAATTCATAAAGCCAAGCTCATAAAAGTAGGAGAGTCTTTTTTTTTCTTCCATTTCCTTCAGCTCAGCCTTTCATCTGCCATCATCGCTAGCCGATGCCTAACAGTCCCTCTCTGACTTATGGCTTTCAGTTAAGACACTGGTAATGCTGAGAGCATCCTGCATGTGATTTACGCAGCGCAGCCTCGGTCCTGGTGCTGCCACGCTCATATTGCAGCTACGTCATAGAAGAAGCACCATTCAGACGGACAGATTTACATTAAACCAAACTTGTTGGGCTCATCTTGGGATGATTTTACATTTCCTGTCATTTCCACCAGCACTGCTATAACTCATTCACTTGAAACTACACATCTGTGAGCGCTAAGATTCTTCATTTGGTCCCGGGATTTAGCAGAAAAAAAAACAAACATCTAAGAAAATCTATACTAGTGTTCCCCTTGGCAAACAAAATCTCAATATGTTGCATTTAAGTTCAAATTATGCTTGTTGCAATTCTGTTCCTTCATGTGATACGTCCACATTATCATAACATAAAATCACCACAATGTGGATTGATGAGGGGGGGAGGTGAAGAGGTAGGTGTGCAAATAAGCCATCATTTACAAAACAATAAATCCATAAAATCAAAGTTGATATCATCTGCATATGTACAATATAGTTAAGGTGGACAGTTTGACACAGAAAAAAAAACACATACAGATATATAGTGCTGTACTGCCTCTAGGAAAGGAATATTGATAAATAAAGCTCACTCCCACAAATGATAGTACACCGAAAAGTTGCATCGTGCATCCACAGTTGCAACAGAACAATTGAAGAGCTGCTTGACCAGCGGGAGCAAGGAAGGAATGTGATTGGATAATGCACATCAAAGTCACCTTGATCTCCGACAAGATAAACCAATGGCAGGGCTTCAGTGTTGCTGTGATGCACAAACAAGATACGACAGGGCTGTTTTTTTTTTCCTGACAGCTTAAAGCAAACAAAACCTCTAAAGCAAACAAAGAGAGATGTTTGGTCAAAATGGTCACACAGTGGGCTGATGCGCCGATACAGAAAGATTTTTCATAAGCTCTTTGGGTCCAGCCACTGAATTCAAGTTTGCACAAAGCATTAAAATCGAGTGTGAACTCATCTGTAAACAAAAATAATCATATGTCTGCATCTTAGGAGGGGGGGGGGTACTCCGCTCCACAATGGATGACTGTATTCAGGGCTTCAGAACGCCTATCCCTGCTTACAATTGCTGTCTCTGACTCCACAACGAACGTGTCAGAAAAGTGCTGCTGCACACCGCACTTTAGCCTCCAGTCCAATCAGTGATGTAACAGCAGGCTTCTTCCATAGTGCACAATGCAAAAAAAAAAAAACCCAAAACAAACCCTGCAGTGACCTCAGTGATTGGAGTGTGCTCCATGGATAATAAAGTTCTGACCCATCTCAGGTGCATAATGGTAATGCTTCCAGGTTAAATAAAGGAAACTTGTCATTTGCAGCATTAAACAATGTTCAAACACCGAAAACTGTGCCTCCAGTCTGAAGTGTAACCAGGAAACAGAGGCATCTTTCACGAAGGCAAAACAGTCAAACCATTGTGGTAGCGCTAAATATCATGTGGAACCTGATCTACTTGAAAAGCCAAGGCAATCAAAGTGTGCTCAGAGCGGATGGCTGAGTTCATTACAACCACTTAACGTACAGGAAGGGAAGTGGCTTCTCAGGAAAGATCATAGGGATTGTGCTGGTATCACATTAACTGGAATCATATATTAAATTCTTTTCTGGTACGATGTGTTTTAGCTTTAAATACATAAAGTCTGGGAAAGGATTCCTCCAGACGTAAAGTTTTCAAATATAAGTAAGAAATGTGCTTTTGATTCTCAATTTAAGATAGTCATAGACTGTGAATTCAAATGAGCTGCTGGAGGGTTTCTAATGCCTAAAATTTTGGTCTAAAAATTAAGTATTGTAGTGCCTGCAAATCAGCAGCAAATTCAACAATCAGGTCAAAAAAACAAAAAAAACAATAAAATGTTGCTGCAGTACTCCTTTAAAATGCTAAACTGATATATGTGGCTTCATCTTCCAGACAGCTAGCCGAACATGCCAACTGGAATTTAATGCGCCACCACAGGCAAGCTTGGCAAACAAAGGCTCTCTCTTCAACTCTGAACATTCAACACAACTAACCGGAAAAACTAACAGACTCGCTTGTGCACTGACCCCCTCCCCAAAGAAAACATTGTGTCAGGATAAGATGGATCCTCGCGCGGATGATGTGATGCATCATGGAAGGGGGGGGGGCGAGGCAGGAATAAATGTGCTCCTTAGTTGTCTTTTTTAGGCAGGAAGCTGAGGATAAATTCACCCACACCCAGGAAGTAGACCACCTGTGCAATGCCAAACAGAGGCGCGATGACCAGGGCTCGACAGTAGGCTCCCTTCAGGAAGGCTGACGGACCCTCATTGCGCATGATTTTCCTAAAGAGCAACAAAAAAAAAAGAAACCCACATCATTACGTAAGCTGCCGCTCATTTGTTACATGCCAGAAGAGACCATGATGGCGCTGACAACACTCCAGGCAG
>JBBDHI010000010.1:17756279-17769176 GCA_037177115.1 Craterocephalus stercusmuscarum | reverse complement strand
CAATCAAAGTAAGTATTTATTATATTCTAAAGGTTCCAGCAGCCTTTGCTTTTCAAAAAAGCACAAGGTTTTTCATCTACGTTAGGCCTTCAAACAAAACATGCATCGAAAGACATCCAACACTTTGAAAAATCGCGACACTGCCGACATTTTACCTGCCGCCACGTCACCTCGTCACTGCACATTGTTTGATTGCGTCATTGCGTCACAGCCACTGTTCAGCCTTGCTTTTAACTCACTCCACCGAAGGCCGGATGTTGCTTTTGTTGCACTATTCGTCCAAATATATTCTAGTTTTAAGCAAACAGATGTCCTTTTACGTTTGTTGTTGGGAAAAGCAAATTGGTTTCTTTCAGTAGAGTACCCAAAAGTTTTTCTTGATGTTTTGATTAGCTTAACCCATATAAAGTTAAACCTTTAAATCTAATGAAAACTGAATATTAGGAAGAGTAAGCCGATGTAAACCTGATGCTACTGGCTTCTTGGACGGTAGAAATAATAGATTTTTATCTAGAAGAGTACATGCTGCTTAAAATATGGTCAGAAATTTCAAGTATGTCTCCATTCTCTGGAGAGAGGTTTTTAGCTGAACTTTTAACATAAGAACTGATGAAAAACAACTTTTGTGTGGATTTTTAAGTGCATCAATGACTTGTTTATATTTTTATTTATTCATTGTTCACTGAACTGAATAAGTCTATAAGTGCCATGAAAACCTTTGACTCCTGTGGAGTTCATTAGCAGTCTGAAACAAAGGAGGTGATTCTGTGTCTTTGCTTCCCTCTGCAGCCCTAGTAGAGGCCTGCATGGAGAGGAGGAGCCTGGTCCAGTCGCTAGGCAACTTGCTCCCCGTCAGGATGGCCTCAGCCATGATGCTGCCCTACACGCTCCCTCTGGAGTCTGCTTTGTCCTTGACTCTCAGGTGCTGTGGGACTTATTTACATGTGGTCCCCTTCCCTCAGTAATTGATTCTGCTTATGCATCTCTTAAAGTTTTCCATTTAGCACCGTAATTGTTTAACAGAGGGTTTATTGATTATTAACTGACTGCTCATAAACTGTATTTTATCTGCTTTGAATAGTCTTGTGCCAGGAATGGTACCAGCACTATGCTGCTGTCGCTGATTGTAACTACGGTCTTTTTCTTTCACATGTAGGCTTCTGGAGTGGCTGCCAGATGTGCAGGAAGATGTGGGGTGGATTCGAGAGCAGATTCTGAAGATCCTACAGCGTGTCCTTCACCGGGCCTCCAGAAGCTTTTCCCAACATGTATCAGCCAGGTAAACTCCACATAGCTTCGAAGGGCTACAGTCATGATTACGCTGTATCATCATTACATGAAAAAAGCTCGATTTCACTTTGGTTAAAGTCGTTTTCTCACTTCTGATGCTCTGGACCCAATGTCCTCCGTTTTTTGTTAATACATTAGCACACCTGCCTGTTAATGAGCCTGGCTCATTAACAGACTTGCAAAGAGCTCGACATGTTGTTAATTAATCCAAATCAGGTGTGTTGGAGTGGGAAACAGCCTATACATGTAGGCCAGGTTAAACTTGTAATACCTGATCATTTTAGCCAGATGAGGGCAGCAGAGACACATGACCATCCATCATCATTATCATCGTCTTTAAAGTTGTCAATCGGAATTTTTGGAAAGCATTTGCTTATCTGCACATTGGATTTGTAAATATCTGGAATCAGCGACTTTTTGATGGGAATGTATGGATCCACTTGGTTTGCATATCGGTTAACTTTATCTATTTGGCCCTCAGTTCCGCCCGGGTAATATTCGGCCACTTTTTAGTTTTTTTGCTATTTGAAGAGGGAAAAAGTCATATGAGTATGAGTGTTTACATTAAAGTCATATTCACACAAATAAGCACTAAACTCAAATTTGCTTTAACAATCATCAAATATACAGCAGCATCAGATTCAGGTGAACATTTTCTAAGCTCATCAGCAACTTTAACACATAATTTTGTAAATTTCTAACTTAAAATCTCTCCTGGTCTGTCTTTTAATAGAGAAATGATCATATTCTGCTCTTTAATTATATCTCTGTATTCTGTTAAATTCCTCTAATAGACTGTTTTGCCAGCTGGAGCTGCACAACTACCAGTCCCCCCTATCCAGGTCCAGCTCCAGCAGCCTGTTTCCCACCTGGTTGAATGAGAGCAGCCCTTCGGTCCAGGATGTCTTTATGCGTCTCGACCACTACAAGAAGCAGCTGCTGTCTGGAGTTCTCTGTATCAACATGGATCTACGGGGCTCCTTCAAAACTGGAGTGATGCCGCCTGATAAGAGTCCATCTCCATTCTCAAAAGAAGACTTCCCTGTGCACAGAGGTTTTCTTGACAATGCAAGAGATGGCAATGCCCACAAACCATTAAGCAGATCAAGAAGTTTTTGGTAGGAGTTTGCTGCAAGTGTGGTTACACTAAATGCAGACGCATTTTGTCTGATTTTTCCTTTACATTAAGATCTTTTAAAGCTACGGGGAAGATTTTTATGATCTAACCACCCGTTCAGTGTTTAAAAATGACTGTGTACTTTTTCCTCATATACTGGGCGATAACTAATGTCTGATCCTGACATAATTCTTCATCTGCGCCACATTCAGGCAGCGTTCAGTAAGTCTACAGAGAGACATGTAAACTTTGCATGTGTATTTAGTCATGCACAAACTTGAATTACAGGATGTTAGGAAGAAAAAAAAGCAGACTTGAAGTAGCACATTGGAAAAAAAAGCAAGTGTTTATGTTTTAGTCAGTGGAATGTAGTCAGACCGGGAGCGAAGCAGCGTTTTCCTGCTTTAAGTTACTTTTGGCACACAGGAAGCACAGGATAAGATGAAAAACAGTGGAGGTGGTTTGCTACGGGTAGTTACTCCAATTACACGATGCAAGTGTCAATGCACTAATGTAGAATACAAACTCACTGTTTGTTTCATATGTATTAATCCATCTTAATTATTTGTGTCAAATGTTAAATGTTTATTCCAATCGTTTGTTTTGAATTGATTTTTCAACTACGTTGTTGCTGTTTCAAAATCATTTCAGTGAATGTTTGATGTTAAATTACATGTTTAATGGTTTTGATTTTCATTAAATCTTTAACTGAATTGGACTTTTTCTACATGTGACAACTTACCCGAGAAAGTGTTTTTTTGCATTTTAATTGTGCGATAATGCCACATGTTTTCCCTAAAACTTCAATGCAGTATTAACTGAGTGGATGTAATACAATCAAGATGTCACCAGCTGTCATCATATTTATGATCATCAAATAAACTTGTTTTCAATATCTGTCAAGATCTGATTGGTCGCCTGCAAATGAAGTCCAGTAGCATTGAAATTACATCATGACTGACCTGTTTTGTGCAAGATACAGTATATAGAACTAACAAAACAAAAGATATTTCTTAAAAAGTACTTAAAAATCACTGATATAATACATTGAAATTGAAATGATACAAAAAAGGTGTATTGGTGCCTGAAGACAACAGGCACTGGAACAGACTGTAGCTGAGAAAGTAACATCCTTAATGATTCACCTGACCCTGGTCATGCACGTGGATGTACCGTAGGGTGGGCAGTACTGTCATAGTTCTTCAAATTACTCTGTGGACAGCTTTCCTGTCCTGTTTGGAGCAGTTCTCCCACTGGGTACTGATGTTCCAAATAAATAATGATAAAGATAAAATTATGTAATTATAATGGCATCACTATTATAGTTTTAGTGATTACTGTTGTTTTTTACGATTATAATTACTCCGTAGTTCAATTACATATTTTTTTAATGCAGATATTGATAGTAATTACATAATATTATTGTAACTAGTGTTTTTTATGAGGTTATGTAATACTAATAATGATAAATAAGATTATGCTATGATTGTTTAAATTTCCTAGGACTTGATAAGTTTGTTTCCATCCAGTTCTTTTGAACTTTTGGGTTTTCTTTCATGTGGTTTTGCTTTTATTTCTAATTTTGATTATATATTTTGTCATTACGCTCTAATAAACTTTCTCAATCAGCCTTCATTCATGTAGTACATACTAATGTCAGAATTATTAGATTTATTAACCATCAGGGATATCTAAAAATGACGAGCAGAGGACTCAGGGCACATCCTTGGTGCACAGTGATGTTGAGGATAGTGCATTGATGAAGATGTAACTATAGTAACTCACAATAAAACCAGAAATGTTCATAGTTTTCATTCTTGTAATAATTGTGAGTGTAAAACTCAGAGTTCATGTTTATTCTGGATGTGTTGATGGCTGTAACTACAGTACATACATTAACAGAGTGAAATCCAAAGAAGACTAGGAGTCCCTCCATCATTGGACTGTTATATGCTCCACATTTGCATTGCATTTTATTAATTAGACCATCTTCAGAGAATCTGTGACTGGATGGATGGAAACATAAATGCAATAATCAGCAATAGTTTTATGAAAAGTTACAGTTTTTGGACAAAGGCATGTGTTTTAACCTCCATAACCACCATAAATTGTTGAAGTAAAAATCAAAAGCAGAGCCTTGTGCATAAAAAACGGGAAAATATTAGTTTTTTTTTTCAGATTTCATTTTAAAGCGGGGACGGAACAAAGAGGAAAAGGAAATGAAGAAAATCTGGAAAAGCGAAACTGGTGCCCCAAGAAAAAACTTCCGAGCAGCACCTGAAGTCAACACAGAGCCGCCGCTCAGAGGTTGGCCGTGGAGTTTATGAATGGCGTCGTTTGTCCAGCAGGGGGCGCAGCCCGGGAGGGAGGCTCACTCCACACAGCGCACTCCGCTTCTTTCCTCGTACCATGAGCTGAATCTGTCCGGGACAGACCAGGGAAGATGGCGGCCACAGACCATTCCCGGTCCGAAGCTGCCAAACAACGACGGCAGGATCAGCTGCAGCGATGGCTGGGCTCGGAAACGGACCGGACCGGGTCGGACACCAGGGAAACGTCAGTCGGTTGTGGGACGCGGCGGGCGAAAGTACGGTTCGCCCAAGGAGCTGTGTTTATGGCTGCCTGCTCCGCTGGAGACCGGGAGGAGGTGGCAGCTCTGCTCCGACAGGGAGCTGACATCAACCACGCCAACATAGACGGTCTGACAGCGCTTCACCAGGTGGGAACTTTAAACTTTTTACCTGCTAACAGAGTTGATGTGTTTGCGGTGAGTTTATCGCGCTGCTGTAAGAGTCCCTCACATAACGGCGGCGTTAATCCCTTAATGATCCTCGCAGAGAAGAGGCATTAACGTTATCTAAGTCGTTGAGTAAAGTACTGCTTTCTAATAAACATGGTCAACTTTATGTCACATTTCATGAGCCAGCTTCGGTAGTTGCAGGCAGAAATCGTGGCCTATTTAGACTGAAGAGTGGATGTACTGGAGCCTGCTGGGAGGCTCTGCGCTGTCCTCTGTCTAAGTTGTAGTTTCTTTTGTTGGCATGCGGTAAACAGTGAAAAGAGGTCACGTCTGAGCTTCTGGGGTCATTTTCATGCTTTCATGTGCGCTGCCTGGCAGTCTTGTGGCAGACACTCCCTAGTTGGGATTGTCATCATGTGCTCAACAGGTCTCATTTTAACAGTTAAAAGAAAGAAAGCTGCTAAAATCTTAAAAAACTGCTATAATGGGGAGGATTTTGTCAATTTAAATGTATTATTTGAGTTTTTCTGCACTTCTGCTGAGCATGTTGCAGCTTCAGGGTCCCTCCCTCCTCTGGACTTAAGTCATAACAGCGGCTCAGCCTGGACAGCATCACTGTCTGAGAAGCCTGCTGTGATGCAGCATTTCCTCTAGTTTATGACACAGGGTGTCAAACACATAGCCGGCCCGTTACACAAAGCGAAGGCAATGCCGGATGAGCTCAAATATGACATTTGGGAATCTAACAATGTGCTGAGCGGTTTCACCTCATTTTAGTGAAGACATCCGCGAGCTGGATGTTCTGTACCGGGACATCTGTGGGTAAGCCCTCTTGTGGGACCGTCGCTCAGTGTGGTCTCCGTCCTGCCCGCCATCCCTTTCTCCCCTGTTGCTCATCTGTTGCCTGGCAACCCGGATTAAATATAGGCCCACACTCTCCAAACTTTCCATCCTCTCCATCCAAAGCCTTTCTGTCTTCTCCACAACACCCTCCTCCTCCTCCTCCTCCTCCTCTTCTTCCCTTGCTTTCTTTCTCTTTCTCTTCTTCCCTTTGCCAGTTCCCCATGGAGGGGACTTCAGGGATTTCGGGATGAAGAAATGGAAAACATTCCTCAAACAGCGCAAACTGCTGTTGTCAAAGGCAATTTCCACAATGAGTCACTTGACGACCCAGCGAAGGAGTCTGCCGGGAGGCTGTGTGTGCACCCCCAGAGCATATGGGGGGGAGACAAGAAGTGCCCTTCTGTTCATTCATTCAGCTCAGAGCACCCACTTGTTTCTGCTGCGAGAAAGTGCCGTTTTTGGCTCCTGCTTCTCTGGGCTTTAATCCAAGACTCATCTTTCGGGTGTTACAGTGACCGTGGTTTACTCCCCCCCCAGCTGACTAATTATCTCATATTGTGAGGAAGGAGGCAAGCTCGTAGCGGCTTTGTGATTAAGTTGATTTAGTCCAAAAGCAAATCCTGTAAAGTGGCTCAAGTCACGCCTGATGGACACGGCTCCTTGCAGGAAGCCTTATAACCAGATACGGAAAAGGCAGGAATCATCCCGATGAAGTCACACGGTGCGCTATACTAGGCATGTCACTATTATTTATTTTCACTAGAAGTAGGAAAATCAAATCAAAACATTGAATATCATGATTTTTAATTCACAACTCTGAATTCGATTTTTTTTTGTTAAAAAATTGAATATCAGGATTTTTTATTTCACAATTTTAAAATAAATATTTCTTTGTTAAAAAATCTATATTTTTTTCAAATAAATGCAAAAAATAATTTAATATTTTAATTTCATTTTTTTTACTTGTCTTGTCGGGCATTATAGTAGCAGAATGTTTGTCTGGATGCTGTGTTGTTTTTCTTAATTGAAATTAAGAAAAAAAAATGCGTACGATTTTTGTAAAAAAAAATTCTTTGTCTCCACAAAATTCAGCAATATTGAAGTATCACGGGAATCGCAATTTAAATTGAATCGGCACCCAAAAAATCGTAAAGGAAATGAATCGTGAGGAAAGCATATCGTCCCAGCCCTAATTTTCACGATTAATCACGGTAGTAGAAACTACAATTAATAATCTTAAAGCTTCCTAAATATCATCATTTAATACTATAAATATAGTTTGATTGTCATCACTGAAATCGTAAAGCTCACTTTTATCTTTTCATCTTCACATATTCATTCATGTAATACTGTAGAGGAGATTTTTACTCAATTCCAATGGGAATTTGAATCGTACATTTGTTTATTTTGTTGCCATCTTCTTTTTTTTTTTACATCAATACACAAATAAAACTTAACAGAAAATGAGTTTTCATGTTCCTTTATATATTTACAGTGTTGCAAAATTAAAACATAATAATCGTGATAACTGTAAAATCGTGATTATTTCTCAAACAATAATCGTACGTAGAAAATCTATAATCGTGACATCCCTACGCCATACAGCATGCTTTGTAAATAAAAATTACGGATGGGCATTTGATTAAATTCTGTTAATCGATTATCAGGAGAATTAATGATCGATTATCGATTAATCATTAATACTTATATATTAGAATTCAATTTCTATAACCTATATTTAAATAAAATAAATGTAGAAAAAAACTAGTGTGTTTCCTTTATTAAGATTTTTATGACAATATGAATGACTTGTGGCAGTTAAATGGGATCCTTTCAATGGTTGCACTGGAAAATATGTGCTTACATACAACTTCTGCACCAGTCTAAAGATGCACTCGATTGATCAATTAAAAGATTATGTAATCGATTAAAATCTTAACGATTGATTAATCAAACGTCGATTAATTACGCCCATCCTTAGTTTATATGTCCAACTACTTGATTCTGAATGATGGGATAATATTTAGAAGAAATCTAGGTCAGTCAGTTTTTTAAATGTATGATCTGTAATGGAGTTCACTGCCTTGTCCTGCGCACCCGTGATCAGTCCATCACCTATGAAGAGTGTTTTTTATAGTTTAGTGTTTTATGTAGCACTTCCATCCTTAAGATGAGTTTTGTGCCTGCAAATCCATTAGTGGCTGAGATTTGTACTCTTCCTTTGCAGCTCTCCGGTGGCTGTGAGCTGACAGTGGTGATCCATGACTTTGTGGCCAGTAATGGTGGCAGCAACGGGGAGCTGACGGTGCGCCGGGGCCAGACTGTGGAGGTTCTGGAGAGACTCCATGACAAGCCAGACTGGTGCTTGGTCCGAACTACCGACCGATCCCCTGCCCAGGAGGGCATCGTGCCCTGCTCCATGCTCTGTATCGCTCACTCCCGGTCTTCCATGGAGATGGAGGGCCTCTTCAACCACAAAGGTAGGAGCAGAATATTCCCTTGGATTCTTATAACCGCATCAGGAGCATTTGTGGAAAACAATCACATTTATTTAACCCTTTAAAACTCAAACCAAGAACAACTGAGGAGAAATGTCAAATTTGTCTAATCTGCAGTCTTTATTTGGCCCTTTAACAAAATGTGGGAAAAAAAATTATCTTATCTAGAATTGATTACCATGTGACATTTCAAAATAACTGTAGTGTTGTAAGAGGCGGAAGACAAGTATTTTATTATGTACGATGCGGTTTTGAGCAAAGTTTTTACCATAAAGTGAAGTGTCAAACCCGATGTATCAAATATTTGTTCATAGGCTACATGTCTGAATTACATACATAAACATGTTGCAGGAAAAGCATGTGGGATTTATTTGTTGTTTGCAAACACATCACTGATGACCCGCAGAACCTTCACTTCTCATTAAACCGCTGCTTGGGTGAACACATCCATGTATAACTGTTGCTATGCAACTGTGAAACCTGATGCTCTGCTCTCTTTTAATTATCATTAAAATATTTGAACCTAAAATTTCTCCACACCTTTAACAACTACGTGCATTATTGCAGCAGAAAGACAAATTTTGGCTTCAACATGCAACAGCATGCCTCTCTGGTTACGACAACCATGACATATAAGCTGGCCTTGTAAAGGTGAACTCCTGGAGGATGCGATGTCAGAATCGGCATGTGTTGTCATGTCCAGTCTTTTATTATGAAGAGTTAAAATGGTGCTCCATATTTTCCTAACCCAGACTGCTTGTGTAGACTGCTTGAGTGTCATGTTTTATTCTCATCCTTTTACAACAAAGAAGACCGTGCAGGATGAAGGACTACCTTTGACGCCTTATTTAAAGCAACTTAAGTTTAAAAGAGCACAAAGAACAGTAACAATACATACAACAACACATTTTTTAAGGACTTTACCTTAATTGTCATTAACTACTGTATTAAATACTGCAGATCTTAAATTTTAGTTACTCCAAATCAAATCGCACATGAAGGCTTCCATCAGCTTCAGGGGTTTTTGAAAAATGAACATAGAATAAGGTACTACTCATGCAAAATAAAGTATCTTGAAATTGTATTTATTCTCAATGCTGGAATGTACTTCATGGCTCTCCGATTTTAAACCCTACTGAGGATCTCTTACAGTGGTCAGGTTGTAAATATTGTTCATGCCTACTGCTGTTGAATGTGCACTCAACTGAACTGACTAGATTGTTGTTTAGACCACTCATGTTAGGTAATGAGATCCTTAGACATTCACTCATCCGGTAAGTTTCAGTTTGGTCAGGTCGTGCCATGATAATCATACACCTAGATCAGTTTCATATTTCATTAAGTCTAGAAATCTCAAGCAGATCTCTTTCTTTTCTCAAGTCAGCGCGGCGGCCTCTTTGGTGCCTTCATAACTTTAAGACATACAGATAAACAATAACGTTCAGATCTATTACAGCTTTCTTCATGTGGAAATGTGGGCAAACCTAACAGAAAACGCAAAATCCATGTGCAGCTGATTTACTAAATAGGCGCACCTGTTTCACATACAAAATAACACGTTTACATTAAATGAATATGCAATGCAGACATTTCTGATGTCCCCGCCTTCATGCCCCCACATTAATGACAATCATTAGCCCAGATAGAGCACTGAGCAGCTGTCGAGGCACTGCCATGGCCCAAGTATTCAACGTCAGTCCTGTGTCACAGAAGACACAGGACTGATTTGCACCAGCAGCAACTCCTTATCATTTTCCTCATGAACAGGAGGTTGGCAGGGATACCGGCTGGATTATATTTATTTAATAAATACCTATTATAGTCATTACATATTTTTGTTTGCCTCATTCACTAATATCTATCTTCACCAAGTTAAATTTCATTTTGGGCTTACTTCTCTTCAAACCACAAAACACACAAAACCCGCATTTAATTAGGGTGTTTCCAACATGTTTGCACCTGCATTTGCGGAGCCGAATCACCCGCAAACCGTGGTGCAGCCCCGCGCGCAAAATTCTAGGCTGCACAGGCAAATTACTACACGCAAAAAGATATGGATCCAGCCTTATATGCTTTAAATGTTTGCCCTGGTGAAATACCTAAAAAGCACATTTTTCATTTTGAACACTTTAACTCCACCTAAGCAAAGAGCAAAGAAACGAATGAGCACTGTCTGGCGTAGTTTGACTGTAGTTGGTTTGAGTTCTGAGCTGCTGTCATGTCTTGACAGAAGCTTCAGCTTGTGCCTTCATCCTTTTTTAATCAGGAAGAGTGGGTGAGAGCTGGCTTGCTTGTTTCTATGGAGATATAGCATACAAATATTTTCCTGGCAGCCTCTTTGTAGTCGTAATGAGAGGTTCGCGTTTGTATTTAAATAGTAGCATGCCTGCACTGCGCATACACGAACACACGATTTAGGCATTACCTGAGCGATTTAAAAGAACAGCCTGGGGAGAAAAGGAGCATTTCCTGTCTACTCATTTTGTACTTTTAACTCCAGCTTACGGCGGTTCTCTTCTTTCCGTCGTTCCTTGGTTCCCAGACTGCGCCCAACCAGCCAGCTTGTATTGCTTGTGTGGCCATAGGGAGTGATGAAAAGAATCCTCTCACTGCAGGGGTTGCTCTAATCACAAAAAAGGCTGTTGCTGAGCAGGAGGAAGAGGAGGAGGAGGAGGTGGACAAGGATGACAAAAAAATGTCTCTGCTGTTTCATCCGCCTTTTATTTTATCAACCGACCATGGAGGTTGTTAGAGGGCGATGGTTCAGGAGATTAGGGGATTGTTCAGGAAATCTGTCCTTTTCATACTGTGTCTCCTAACAGGGAATTATTGACTTAGCTAGAATAATTAGGCTGCCAAGTAAACACAGGACAAGTGGTGTTCTTTGATTAAAGGGTGGTTTAAAGAGGAAACAGTCCGTCTCATTGATGCATTCAGGATTTTTTTTAGTTCATCTGCTGAAAACTACTCCCTGCAAATTCCTGTGAAATAATAAAGCTTTTATCTTCAGTACACACTTATTCCGTGGAATTCTATATTAAGGATTTTTGTGGATTTCTCTATATAAAGCAGATCTGCTCTTGTTGCTACTCAGAACTAGATAAATGCACAGGAACTAACACACACTCACACACTCATACACACACTTACAGCTTAACAGAGACATCTTTGTGCATCCAGTCTGCACAGCTGCTCCAAACTGCCCTGTGTGCTTTCATTTTTAGTCAACCTGTGAGCATTTTGCAATTCACTTCCAGTTGGATTTCATAACCAAGTCTATATTTGTTCCAAGCATACTACAGAACTTGTTTGCATCCTAATGCCTGTAAAATATGCACCCGCCCACACAAACTGAGTGGGTGCTTCTACAAAGGGTAATACGGTAGATGTGCTGCCCATTCCCAGACGTCCCTTTGGAACAGGAGAGGCACAGTGGAGGTTTGCCCAATATCCTCACAGCAGCCCACTCATGAGGGTGGGAAGGAAGGAGGAAAGGAGATACAAAGAAAAAGAGAGAAGACATCCTACTCTATTGCTGCTTTTGACTTGTTTCTTTCTCCTCGCACTGGATTCTCTCCCTGGAATGTCAGCGAGCTTGTTGGGTGCAAATTTATTTTTATGAACTACTATCAATCTTTTCCAAAGCAGTTTGGATTTGTGTAGGAATACAGCTCTATATCGCATGGGAACGCTGTGAGGGAATATTTCAAGTCGGAACTCCGGAGACTTAACATTTGGCCAACATGGCCCGTGGGATAGAGTCATTAGTGTCTTTAAACCCATTTTTTTCAATGGATTTAACAGGGGGAGAGCAGCCTGACAACTGTAAGTTCTGGCTGCTGGATCTGGGTAGGTGTCTCTGTCGTGTGTAACACATCAGTAACAACATCATTTTCAGGACGCATGAAAAAAAAAGATGTTTTTAAAAGTGTTGTTCAGTGACATGACATTTAAAATTCTGTTTGTTCACAGAGAAAAAAATCTGTTTTTGTATCTGTGATGTAGGAGTTGATGTTTTTTCATCACTTAGAGAGAATAAAGAAAGCTTTACTCGGTTAGTGCTCAGTTACAGAACACGAGTCGGGCTAGGCTTGCAAAAATGTGACAAATGTGTCCCCTAAACAAAATTTTCTAATTCAAAATCTTGTTCAATACTGTTTGGTCTTTTTTTTAGTTTACTCCGTGCTGTTGTAGCTTATCTGTGGAGCTAAATGTAATTTGATGAGTGCATCATTATGTGATGAGATATTTAATCGGCTCCAAGAGCAGATTATTTTCCAAGATTATATTTTAATGTGTGAATGCTCATTTCTATATATGTATATAAAGATATATATAGATAGATAGATAGATAGATAGATAGATAGATAGATAGATAGATAGATAGATAGATAGATAGATAGATAGAT
>JBBDHI010000010.1:17743198-17756179 GCA_037177115.1 Craterocephalus stercusmuscarum | reverse complement strand
TTATCGATTAATCATTAATACTAAAATCAAATATTTATAGCCTATATTTAAATGAAGTAAGGTAGAAAAAACCTAGTGTGTTTACTCACTAAGATTGTTATTACACGATGAAAGACTTGTGGCAGTTAAATGGGATTCATTAACTGGTCACACTGGAAAATATACCCTTACATACAACCTCAGCAACAGACTAAAGATGCATTTGACTAATTGATTAAAATCTTAACGATCGATTAATCAATTATAAATTAATTATGCCCATCCCTAGTGTCATTATATCACTAATATTCACTTAGGATTGATTTTAGAGGTAAATGCTGGTGTAAATGAGAGAAAAGGAAGGATCTCTGCGGTTTTGTGATGAATTGTGATGAATTGTTATGAAACGTTCCCGGAGGATGAATCCTGGTGCCTTTCCTGGTCCCCTGGCTTTTTCATGAGGTTGATATTTGTGGGTTTTCCAGTGAGATGTCTTGACTTCTATGTGATGGATTGTCCTGAAATCTGGTGCAGATGTCCACATCCCCCTTCAGGATGAGTTGCGCTAACTTTTCTTCTGGAGCTGCAGGGTCAAAATTCTGTTGGTCCAACACGTCGGTTTGTGAGCAGACACTCAGAAAACGAATGGCATCCTCGTGTCTCTGTCGTGCTTTGAGTTTTGGTAAATGTTAGCATGTTTTCAAGCGTTACTTTTGTTGTCTTTGTTTTTGTCTTTAACCCTTTAAATCCCTACCCAGGAAAAACTGGTAAAAAAAAAAACCTTTAACAAAATGTATAAGAAAATTTTTAAAAAATGTTGGGGGGTGGAGGACCTACCATTGATTACTATTTGACAAGTCAAATTTAATCTAGTGCAGTCTACTTCCTGGTTACCACTAGGGGGTTGAAGACAAGTTTCATATTGTATTCTGCAGAGTTTTGAGCAAAGTTTTTACCATAAAGTAATGCAAAATGTCTCAGAAACATATCTATCAAATATGATACGTTTGTCTTTATAGGCTTAATTGATTTTGACTTGAGTGCAAATACTTTTCTTAAACATGTGGGGGAACTTCCTGTGTGGTTACAGCTATAATGAGTGCACTAACAAAGAATGACTAGCGGGCTCTTTTCCTACCGGGATAGATACGAGCCCTGTGGTGGTGCCTACATTTTTCTATTTTTAGCCTCACAAGCATGCATATTTATTGATTTATTTCCATTTTCTCTGATAAACCGGCAGTAGCTCATCCTGGGGCTGCTTAAAGCCTGTGTGATGCTGTTTTCAGACTCTTTCCAGAGACAAAGACTTGTTAATCAGACTTCACAAGAAGTGCAGCAGCTGACAGCCACTAAAACATCTGGCTATCTGAAGCAGCTCTTTCATCGTGTCTTTGTGCCTCTGTGAACTGTTTTTCTCCTGGCGATCCCAGACATTGACTTCACCTTGATTAAGGTTCAGAAATTTTAACACAGAAGCGCAGTTGTCCTCATTTAACATCCATCTAGGGCTGGGCAATATACAGAGATTTTCAGATATACAGAGACTTTCACAGAAGATAAACATTAGAATAAGGGAATATCTTTTATATCGATTGTTATTATTATATCGTTAGCTTTTTTAGCATTTTGCACAACTGCATCTTTGTTATGGTCATTGAAAAGTATTTTTCATCATTTTAATACACATTTACTTTAAATTCAGTCAAATATATTGCGAATGAAATGTATATTTTACGTCATGATTAGGAAATAAATAATCAAGATATGAAAATTGGTTCATATTGCCCAGCCCTACGTCCATGTATCAGTTTCAGAGCTAGTTCAAAAAGTTTTAATCAATGACACATTTCTGATGTAATGTCTCAACTTTCACAGCTATGAAGATGATTTCTGGTAACTTTGGCCCTTGAGTGAAAGATATAATGTTTGATTTAGATCTTATTTTTTCCATTGAATTGATCATGAAAGTACAGAGACAGTGAATTACAAAAATATTACTTTTTTTTTTAACTGGACCTGACTGTCAGCATGCACCCACTTTCAATAATAGCTCATTTATTTAATCAGAGAGGTTCATAGTTTCTGAGCTGACTTCTCCACCATCTGCGCAGCTTCATCTGCGGCCGAGCAGCCAGATGGATGTTGTAGGTGGAGATGCTCTGTAGTTGCCCGCTAGACGGCTACGAGCAGCTTCCTCTCCATGTTATTTCTTTGCTGAGTCTTTGCTCTGCTGCTTTTATTGTTGCTGATGTGTCGGCGGATCACTATGGGTTGTTGCAGCATCTGCAACATTTGCCCCTTCCCCCCCAGTAATCAGTCGTATAATGGTTGTGTCATCAGCAAAATGGTGCTGGTAGGTTGAGCTGCTGTGTAATCATGTGTGTACTGGGACTACAGTAATAGACACAACCCTGTGGTGGAGGAACACCTGGGCCAAATTTGACAGGAAGCCTCTGATCCAGGCGCAGATGGAGGACAGAGCAGTTTTATTAAGGTTGTATCGATACCAATACCAATACCTGTATCAATACCGCTCTAAAGTACTTTAAAATCAATTCATACCAGGAACCGATCCCACTTTACCACACGCAATGTTTATTTTCACTTTAAATTTTAGTTATGTTGTAATTTTTATGTATATTTCGATGTTTTATTTGTTTGACCATCATTTGCTGTAAAAAACAGAGAAGAAAATAAAACCTGTCTTCCAATGCATTGCATTTTTTTAGTGTGGTAGAAGTATTGGTATCGCTACTTGGTATCGGCAAGTACTCTGATTCAAGTATTGGTATCAGTTTGGAAAAAAAGTGGTATTGTTGCATCCCTAGTTTTAATACCATTAAAAGAAATCGAAGCAAGCCTTCAAGCGATCAGATCCGCAGCTGAAATGTGACAATCGATAACGGGTACCCGGGTGTTTTACTTCCATACAGCGTCCCCATCCCTGTGCTGTCATCGTTTTTCCTCCTGACTTTGTTTTTTTCCTGCTTCTCTTAAAAACATGTGTTTAACGTAGTTAAACTGACCAAATGCATTAGACATTTTTATAGTTTCCTATTTTAAAGATGAGCAAACTCAGCCGAGACTGTTCCCTGCTGGGTTTCCTCCCAGTCGTACCATTATGACCAGTTTTCATTAAAACTTTACTCCTTTTTCATGAAGACCTTATAAAACAGTCTTTTTATGTCTCTGGGGACGGTTTACTTACATGAGGGTTTAAGTGCACTGAAAAAACGAGCAGATATTTATTTTTCTTTGCTTTTGCTTTTTTCAGCTGATGACAAACCCACATTCTGCTCTGTAGCAAAACCTTTAAACGCAGCTCAGGCCAGTAAAGTTTCCCTGCTCCAGGAGAGCCAAAACATAAGAGTTTGTCGTTTGTGCATTAAGTCTTTTATTATGATTATTTTTAAATGACTATAGACTAAATAACTGAATGGCAGCTACTAAGTCCACAGAAAAGAAAAAATGAACTGTTTGACTTAGTTGGGGGTTCGCTACCTCCCCACCCCCAAACACACACACACAAACACACACACACACACACACACACACACACACACACAATTTCCGTCTATCCCTGTTCTGTAAACACATTTAAACTCCGCCATTCATGCTTGCCTCAGTCAGTAGAAGAACGACGGTGCATATGCTGCTGCAAATAAAACAAAGGATCTTGTGTGAGAATGTTGTAATTCAAGCAAAAACATGCAAATCACTGATGATGTCAAATCGGTTTGTTTCTCAGACAAAAACGCGCGCTACCTGAAGAAGTGGGCACCTTTATCAGATTTGGGGGTAATGCACTTCCTGTGTGCAGCGCTCTGTGGAAGCAGCATTGGCCGCCTGCAGAGCTGTAATTGGTTTATCCTGTTTCAGTGGAAATGGCAAAGATTCATGAGTGAAATTATATTCTGTGTTGTTCTGGTTCTTCAAATGCTTCCTAGTTCTTCTTAATTTGGAACGACTCACGTAGGCGGTTTTAGAAACAAACAAACAAAAAAAGAATAATTAACATTTCTGTCTTAAGTTTAAACCCACTGGAGCTTTGGCTTCCATCCTTTGTAGCTATTTAATACAAAGCATTGCACTGCAAACACTCCCATTGCGATTGTGCGTCCAGGTCGGTAATACGATCCCTAACACACAGCTTTACATGATGCATCAAACCTCGTCTGACCCGACTGTCATGTTTTCAGGAGGATTGACGTTATCGAGCTTCTGTACTCGCTTATTCAGGGTTTGGATAATAAAAGATTAAACACCCATCAGCTGAATATTACAAAGAACCTGCCTTTTTTTTTGTCTCGTAAACTTTGGCTTAGATTAAAGCGACATATCATGACCTGAGCTCATGAGGTCCTCATGCGATTTATCCTGAGACTTGTGTCTGATCACGCTGAGACCTCGCCTCGGGAAAAGCTGCTAAATATATTCAATGTTTTGCTCAGGCCACAAAATGACTGTTTTGCAAAGGACTGGAGGGTTTTTTAGCAGAAAGCCATTACAGCATGTAGACACAGTAGTCATTGTGTTTGCCCCGGTGCTTTAGTTGAGTTTAATAGATTCTGGAAATGTCTGCAGTTTTGCCTTTTACAACAGAGCGAAGCAGGTCGGAAACTGCGACTGCTGTGCTGAAACAGCTCTCAGTCTGACTTCCATCTGCCAAGTTGTGCAGAAAGAAAAGATTATTGAAATAAACAAGGAGCAGTAAACACTTGAACCACAACCCATCGTGTGGCTGTTTGTCCCGTTTTCAGGCCTGCATTGACGAAAACGCTGAGATGGTGCAGTTTCTGGTGGAGAGCGGGAGCGACGTCAACAGAGGGGACAACGAGGGTTGGACTCCTCTGCACGCTGCAGCTTCCTGTGGCTTCATCCAGATTGCTAAGTGAGTCCCGACCACCATCCCTCCGTCACATGCTACGGTTATTTCAGCGGCGCCAAGCGCATGAGAGCCGCGTTTATGTTTAGTCAGGGTCTAGATCAGCGCTGTAGATGTACATAAACGCACAGATTGTTTGCTAAGGGCTTTTCTTGTTGTTTTTAAGGTACCTGCTAGAACATGGTGCACACGTGGGGGCCATTAACAGTGAAGGAGAGCTTCCTCTCGACGTTGCCACGGAGGACGCCATGGAGAGGCTGCTCAAAGCTGAAATAAAAAAACAAGGTGGGAAATGTCAAAGCTGCCATTTCCCATGAAGCTTCATGTTTCATTCTGCCCGTCCTGTTGAACCTTGGACGTGCATGTGACACGAGTATTAATCACTAAACAGTGATCAGTTCCTACGTTTTCTAGATAAACTCATCTTTTTCTGGGTCGTCTCTTTAATTTGCTTTTTCTTTTTTATCATTAGAAACTTTTAATGTGAAATTAGGAATTCTAATTCCGGTTCAATATTTAAATGGATCCTGGGTCATTTTTTTTACTATTTGCTAACATTTTATTGGTCTGACTGGAAGATATTAAAGATTTTAAGACAAAATTTGGGCAGTTTTAGTTTCTATAGTCAGAAACTAAGTGGAGCTTTTATTGGAGCTGAAATGATGGTTGTAGTCAGAGCAATTATTTAATTTTAGTAATTGGATTGTGGGTAATTTCTTGCTAATTTAACAACACTCACCTCTTATTTATTCTTTTTTTTTCCTGATGAAATGTGACCGTATGATCGTAGTTACGGTGAATTAAGAGAAAATGTGATTTCCAGTCAGGGATTGAATTGATGAAGCTGAGAACATGTCCAGGGGACTGGAGCTTTCCCAGTGGTCTACTGGTTAGCCTGCACTTCGGCATCAGTTAGTGTTTTCTCATCGTTCTCATAAGTTGTTCTTAGCAACTTATTTATCATTTAATCCAGTTTTTACAAGCATCCACTGCAGCGGAGGATGCAGAATAATCAAACGCAGCATTTAAGCTTATGGAATATTTCTGATTGAACTACTTCTGACGTCCGAGTCTAAGCCTTCCTCCTCCTTTGCGTGTGTGTTACAGGAATAGACGTGGAGAAGGCTCGAAAGGAGGAGGAGAGGGTCATGCTCCGCGACGCCATGGCAGTGCTGGAAGGAGGGGGCACGCTCAGACCTCACTCCAACACCAAGGCGACGGCTCTGCACGTCGCCGCAGCCAAAGGCTACATCGAAGTCCTGAAGTGAGCCTTCAGCGTCGAGCAGCCAGGGCTTTTGTCTTAGTTTGGTGTTGCACCAAAGCAAACAGCTTCCACTCACACCCCCCTGCTGTTTGTTTTCCTCGCCTCCATCAGGGTGCTGTTGCAGTGTGACGTGGACGTGGACAGCAGGGACATAGATGGGTGGACGCCCCTGCACGCGGCGGCACACTGGGGCCAGGAGGAGGTGTGCACCCACCTCACTGACCACATGTGCGACATGAGCGCTGTCAACAACGTGGTGAGGGCAAGACGAACAAACCTTTCCATCAGCATTAAATCTTGATTGAAGCTTCCGCTGGCGTCTCAAGCCTTGATGTCCTTGTAGGGACAAACACCTTTAGATGTGGCGGATGAGAACCTGGTGGACACTCTGGAGGAGCTACAGAAGAAACAGAACGCTGTGAGTCTGCCTTCACACTGGCTCCCCGACTATCTCACCCGGTTAGATAAACCTGATATGATTGATGCTGCTGCAGCAGCCAGCGTTCTCTGTGTTTATGTCTGTTTATGTTCCTCTTCAGCTGCGCAGCGAGAAAGAGAAACAGACTCCTGTTATTGAGACCAGTTCGCAGATCTCCATAGTACCAGTCCGCACACGCAGGTCAGTGCCAGTGTGCGTGCATATATGTGTGTGCGTGCGTGTACATGCTACGCTCCTCCTCGGCTGAGCTCCCATTAATCCCGACTCCAGTTGTCTGCATGCAGGTATGATGTTAACCGTCCCCGCGTTGCTTTTAACTGTTTTCAGTGACGTCGTCTTGGATAGACGAGGCGTTCAGGAGTCTCTGTGTCACACTGGATGCTCGTTGTTTTGTAGCACACGTTGGCAAATTCTCAGACTTGTTGGGTAATAAGGGTTAAGAGTAAACTGGGTAAAATGTAGATGGATGTAGATCCATTCTGGCTCCATAAAGGTTTTCCTCTTCTTTCATTGTTTGCAGCGGTTGAAGGTGAAAACCTTTTCAAAGTGGCTCTTTTGTGTAGATCAGGCGTTTCTGAGCAGTGTGTGCGAGGACGTGGGCCAGATCCCTGCGTGGCGGAGGAGAGATCGGGCGGTTAATCAGATTTTTAGTTTTAGTTACAAGTTTGGCTTCTGAAGATTTAAGGACAAGGAAAACAAGAAAATAGAGAGAAAATGATTGGTGCTGCATTTCAACACTAGTTTGAACTTGTGTGGTAAATGCAGCACACCATGAACAAAAACAAAAAAACAAAAAACACGAACCAACCAGTCGGGCGACATGTCAGTGTTAATGACTCGCGCAGGATGAACTCTTCCTGTGGTTTCACCCTTCACACCATACAAACACGCTGCATTCAAAGTCCTGCTAATGAGATTTGTCACACTAAAACTAAAATTTAGATCAAATAAAGTATCTGAGAGCCTGTAAGGTTTATAAATCTCCATTTCTGGTTCAAAACTAAAAACAAAAGTCTAATGATACTCGTTTCTTTCTTGGAGCTTCTCTGTTATTTATACTGAAGAAGAGTTTATTTGATGTGAGATAAACTAAAACTTTGTTCACTAGAGGAACACGTGTGTGTGCATCCATCCTGACTTTAAAAACAAAGAACTTATGAGAAGGAAACAGACGACCCCGGGGGGGGGAAGAGGCCAAATCAGCACAGTGGATTTGGATTTCTGCATTTTCACATAGCAGGCTGTCGCTTCATGGTGTGTTAGGATTTAAAATGTGTGCTGAAACTTTAAAATGACTACAAATTTGTAATGAAATTAAAGATATGCATTTTAAATGGACGTTAATATGGGCTCATGTTATGATATGTGGACAGAAAGAGGTCAAGTTTTGTTTATTTTGTTTGAGGACACAGAAAATCTGGAAAAACCTGGATTATTGTGGGATCCTCCTTCATTTTCTACTCCTGTACTTATCAGGATGTCATGTATGTTAGAAAGGTTCAGTACTTGGACGGAAAAATAAACCGATTATAGCTCTCCTCCAGGAATTATTGCAACATATAAAAATTAGATTTAAATAGCAACTTGCACAAATTGTTATTGATTTCCATTAAAATGGAAGTCTCCCGTGTCATGTGACATGATACTGACCCACTCTGTCCCTTAATGAGGGATACGGGAAAATCCTGATGGTTTTGTCTGTATCAAAAAGGAATTGGGTTAAGCAATTTATTCTCTGATTAATGGCAATAGACCAACGAATAATGGAATCATTCAGTTCATTCACATGACGTTAAAAAGAATCTAATTATTGCATTTGTGAAACTAAAACAGGAATTTTCAAGTATGAAAACATATCGTTCAGGAGAAAATTGTACTAAATAGATTTTTTTTTATCACTAATGCCTTCAGATTGTGCTTTTGGAAGTTGAATTCATCCTGCATTTAGTTTAGTTGGGCTCTATCTCTCCTTTATGTTAAACAATGATAATAAATATAATTTTGTTCACTTGTATTTTCATTAAGTGTTAGTAAATTGATTTATCATATATTGGTGTATGACTTTGATAGAAAGGGGCAGGCATTATAAGTTCTTCTTCTTCCTGCTCCTTTTCAAGCATGGTGGTGGATTGTACCACAGATTTGTTTTGTCCAGTTTATGTTACTTGTTCACATGTTAGGAAAAAAGAAATCCGCATTTCCTGATGACAACAAACAACCAAGGATGGCAGCAATCCACCTAAAGCGTACGGCATAGAGGAAACATACAGAATCATAAGCTTGTCCACCTCACTATTAAATGTACTAATTTGCCGAAAGCTACATTTTTTGAGTAGAACATAAAAAGTCAACCAGTTAAAGCCCAGTACCAAGAAGCCTACACCTCCATATATGACTTATTCCTTCAGCTGAAAATTCAATTATTAAGGGGGAAAAAAAAGTTTTTTTCTTTTCTTTTCTAGCTCATTAAAGCTAAAACTGTGAAGATAGTTACAACCTGCTCCAAAGGAGACTAACTGGCTTTAGTTCTGTATTTGACCTGCATAATAATGGCAAAAAGTACCCTGTGCTCATATAAACTGTCATAATGTTTATCTTTAGTATGCAGTGTGTCACTGAGAACTTTGCTTTGTCATTAGTGTTGATGCTCTGCTGATATTATTTTAATTGGGGTAGAGAAAAACTCTATAAATGATGCCAAAAAAAAGTGCCAGGTTTAAGTTTCATGCCTTAATCTGTCGACAAGAGAGACATTTAACACATTACATCCCAAAACGTGACCCACCGTTCCACCTGCTGCTGTCCATCGGTGCATGCTCGCTCTAATTGGCTGCACATGGAATGATTGCCCTCACTGATCAGCTCCCTGCATGCCACCTGTTGTTCCACCCCGCCTCGGCCCCACCCCTGCAGGACCTCTATCTCTCGTATGAGCAGCAAAGAGAAGATCGGCCTCCACGAGCGAGAGAAGCACCCGCCTCCTGCGCTGCGGAGCAGTCCGGCCGAGGACGAGGAGGAGGAAGGCCAGACGGGACAAAGCCAGGCGAAAGCCTCCAGCAGCTCCAGCTCCGAGGAGGAGAGCGAGTCTGAGAGCGATGCTGAGTCAGGTAAAGGGATCTGCTGCCGCCTCTGTGTTGAAGACGCTGTTGTGTGTTCGGTGTTGCTGACACGTTTATATGCTGTCGCAGAGAAAGCAAAAAACAGAGAGATCATAAACAACTTGAACAACAAACGAAACACCAGCGGCCTGCTTCCAGCGTCTATGTCAGCGAGCACCGCTGCAAGCCAAGTGAAGAAGGTAGTCTGAGCAGATGTTTGGCTGCATGTTAGCAACGCAGAGTGAGAAAAATGATGTTTTTTTATTTTGTTGCGAGTGCAGCAGGAACCAAACAAGCCTCCAGCCACCGAGGCCCCGGGCTCATGGAGAACGTCTCTGAGGAAGGCTGGTAGTTCTGTGACTCTGGGCTCAGCCGGTCTCTCTGACTCCGGCCAGGACTCCAGCAGACCTGCAGAGTCTGTCCTCGGAATGACCCGCTCTGCCTCCAGCCCCCGCCTCAGCACCGAGACTGACACCAAGGTACACGGGCGTGCACGATACTCAGATTTATGCACCTACAAAAGTCCAGCCATTATTTTATGGCTTTGAACTTGACAAGCCAAATAAAGGCTTCTTGAAACGCTTCCCTCATGGAGTTGCATAAATAACTGATAAACAGAGCTCTCTCACTCGTTCTCAGGAGCCAAGGCTCGCTCGGGTGCCGCCAATTCCAACACGGAGACTCTTCAGTATCCCAGATAACAGCCCTGACAACTCCAACAGGTGGGCCTTAACTCTCGCGTGTGTGTTTTCTGTACTTGTGAAAGCAGAATCACCGCATACTTGTATGTGTCACCCTGTCTGTTCCCTTAGCTGGCTAAGCCGTAGCTCCTCTTACACCCGACGCCTTCATAGTCAGTCAGGGAATGAGCTCACTAGTTCCACCCCGTCTTTGCTTCGCAGGTCAGTCACGCCGCTCACTGCCGGCCTCGCACCGTTTGTTTTTTTTTGCTCCTGTGTTTTGTGTGTTTGCAGCAGCAGTTCATCACATCCCCACCCACAAGTCTTCATTAGCGTGTGCATGTGTGCGTGAATGATGCCTTCGTTTCCAATGAGCTTTATCTTGTTACCAGCTCATCTTATGGAAGGAGACTGGATGACGCCACCATGACCTCGAGTACAGGAACGAGCTCCGCCGGACTCAGCCGTCTTAATAGTGTCTTAGCTCAGAGGTACTTCAGCTTTTTTTGTGTGCTTTTGTCATTTTAGCCTGAAAATATTTCATTCTGATCTTTGTTTTTTTAAATATTTCTCTGAAAGAAATTCTCAGGAACGGACAGAAAAGAAGGATGACTCCTCTATCAACACTTCTAACTCTCAGAGCACCACTGCCGGTGAACAGGAAACCAAGCAGAGGCGCAAGTGAGTCAAAAAGAAAACATTTGGCTGGATGGGAAAGATGCTGCAGCTTCGCTGAAAGCGCTGCTCTGCTCCTGTAGGTCCTATCTGACGCCTGTACGGGACGAGGAGGCGGAGGCGCAGAGAAAAGCTCGTTCACGGCATGCACGGCAGTCGCGCCGATCCACTCAGGTGCGTGTTTACCTGCGTGGTTTTGCTCCTCTGCTGGCTCCGCAGTTTGCTTCATGACTGCTTTTTCTGCATATGCAGGGGGTGACGCTAACGGATCTGCAAGAGGCAGAGAAGACCATTAAAACCATGAAGACGGACAATAAAGGGAGCGAAAAAACGGAGGAAGAGGAGAAGGAAAAAGAGAAGGAAGCTAAACAGAAGAAGGGCGAGGAGGGGGTGAGAGCCGTGCATCAGAGCCACAGGCCTGCTGGCTGCTGCGTTAATGTGAGGTCATGTTAGGTCTAGGGCTGGATATTAGATTTCAATATCGATTTGATTCAATATCGATTCATTTTCAGATATTCATGTTCATATTCGTACATTCACATTAATAGTTCTTGAATTTTAAGACATTGGCAGATGGCAATTTTTATGAAACGCTGATGCAACCATTCAACAGTGTGTATTTTATATGCATTTAATATTCATGTTTTCATAAAAAACACCAGCATGTCACATGTTACAGAGAATACAGTGTTAACAGAAACACTACAGTGAAAAAGAATGGCCAAATAACAATTAAGCTTTCTTCCTTTAACAAAAAATAATAATATTTATCTTGGCGCTTTACAAATCGTTCGTTTTTTTTAAAAGAAATGTATTCTTCGATTTAAATCGATTAATTGATGTTTTAAACCCAGCCCTAACGACGTCGTGTCATGGGGGGGTCACTGTGCTTGCAGGAAGTGAGCTGGAGGTCTCGTATTGCCAGTCTGCAGAAGTCTGACCTGCTGGGCCTCACGCAGCCGGCTGGCACTCCGCGGCCTCAGACTTCTGACAAGAAAGGTACTTTTTTTTTTCTTTTCTTCTTTAAAAGAAAATAAAAGCATCAAATTGTAGCACTGATGAGCCTTGTTTTTAATTTTCTTGCGTATTAAACGTGGTTTAAGAGTTTTGTTTCTGTTCCAGACGTTGAAGCCAGCATGGAGGAGAGTGAGACGGAGCGATGGGCCCGGGAACGCAGGGAGAGGAGGCAGGCCCGGGCCAGGAGGAAGGCGCAGAGGACCGGGGAGGTAAGCACCGGAAATACTCTCATCTGGAAAAGCGCCGCAAGATCAGCTGTTCAAGAGTGGAGACGAATGAAGCGGTTCGCTGCACCTCCGCGTTAGTGTTTGTTTCTTTTCTGAAGGAGGACATTCTGCTGTCATTTGCAGAGTGAAGACAATGATCCCAACGGGGAGGAGGAGTTTTCAGGGAGTGGGCTGGATCCACAGGTGCGTGGCTGCTTTTACTCCAGATCCCAGAGGACTCTAAGCAGAGACAGCCGCCATAATTGTTTCCCTTTTTTTTCCCGTTTACAGAAAGACCAACGCTCAAGTTCCAGGTATAGTATGAATCCATCCTCTGTCGGCATGTTCTGTATGGCGGCCTGACCTCTGACCTCCCCCTCATCTGCTCAGGGTGGACTCATCTTCTAACGACCACACTCAGGCAGGAGAATCTGAAAGTAAAGATTTTAAGAAGGTCGGCAGACGGAGCTGATAGCGAGGCTGAACTTTGTGCGTTTGTCCCAATCATTAACCTTCTCTTTCGGTCTGTGCATCAGTTATTTGAAGAGCTCTCCAGAGAAAACAGCCAGCTCCAGTCTCAGCTGCAGGACACTCAGAGGATTGTCAGTCAGACCAGGTTAGACCTGGAAAAAGCCACACAGGTAGCGCGCATACGCACACACACACACACACACACACAGTAAGCATCATGTTGATTAATTTCCAGTTGTTTAAGTGATTAGTGATTGCACGAAT
>JBBDHI010000010.1:17704552-17717717 GCA_037177115.1 Craterocephalus stercusmuscarum | reverse complement strand
TTACTTGCCTAGATTTCTGTTGTGCTGGATAAAATCATTAACGTGAACGCAGCGTGATTGCATCACCAGACTCACAGATGTGGGGACAGAGGCAACGCAGCCGCCAGCAGAGGATTAACGCTGCTTTTTTTGTCGATGGGAAAGGAGCCAAATGCTGATTCATTGCGGGTTAACTCTGCTTTGAAAAACCTGTGTCGATGCGCTAATTTCAGTGGGAAAGCGGCTTTAGGGAGCTGACTGGATGAACTCGGAAGAAAGTCCCTCTGCAGCATGTGTAGAAATATCTGGGCTGCAGTGTGACTAATATGTTGTCTAATAATTCAGATTTTCTAACGAATGCAGAAAATGTCTTCATTTAACTGACTCTCCAATTAATCTGTTTATCACTTGTGAAAATGTTATTCTTTAATATGTGTGTATTTAAATGTTAATGTTACATTGTTACTTCTCTAAACTGATTTTTATTTATTTTCTTTTCCAGGTCCCAATCTGAAGCAGATAATTATGAAGCAATACTTCAACCCCCCTGATTTAGATTCATATTTTGGGATTATTGAGCCACCAAGACTGGAAGACATATTTTACAAGAGCAAACCTCGATACTTCAAACGCACGAGCTCTGCAGTGTGGCATTCGCCTCCAGCTGCAGCAAAGTGATGTTTGTACACTGATCCAGTACTGATCCTGTTGTATAAAGTTATGATTTGTTCTTAATAAAGTTACTCTTTTCTTTTCCCTTATCTTTCTTTGACAACTTGGCTTTCAAAAAAATCAATATTCAATAAACTATTTTTACTTGTTTTTTTTATTTATTTTTTATTTTTTATTTTTTTCCCCTTAACTGCATTCCTACATGCATACAAAATGTCTCCATGTTCGCCATGGTTGATATTTTTTGGGGGGTGAGCTTTGGGACCCATTGTTTGAATAAGTGCCATCACTTGTTTTATTTCTGAGAGGCTTACAAAGATCTTAAACCAGTCAGAACCGATAGTCACAATTTCAGCCCAACAACTGCATTGGTCTTCAAATCATGTCATCAGGGAGGAGGAAACTATTCAAGTTAGTTAACCCTATTTTTAGACATTTACTAAGATGTATCAACTTCCCTTTGGAGTAAATTGTGCTATTTGAAAAAAAATGGTAATCTTAATGTAAGCAAATGTGATAAAACACTAGAAGAAAAGGAAGGTCACAGCTTCAAAATTAGCATATGTACAGTAAAGTTTACAGCTGGCTTTGTGTGTTTCAGCATTCATGGTAATCACATATTTTGCCAAATTTTATTTTAGTCCATAATTAATGCTGAAGGCAAAGGTGGCGAGGGGACTTGCCGAAAACCGACAGGCGGCTCTTTTTCAATCGTCCCTTCTCGCCCTTTACCGCTAGTATGATGCTTTCATGGTCCCTCGGTTAGAGAAGGTTTTCCTCTTGAGTTGCGTCAGTTGCCCCATTCCCTTCTTTATTTGAAAGAGACAATTGTCAATTAACAAATATGAATATAAAATGCACACTATAATCCAGAGGTAACCTCACAGCTAGTTTGCATCTGTTGTCATCTCCGGTCGTAGTAAATATTGAATAAAATGCACATTTTACCATACTGATTTCAAGTGCATCAAGAGAGAGTGTAGTTTAATTTACTTTATATTCTACAAACAAAGGGAACTGCTAATCCGTATCACCTCTCAACAAATGATTTTGAGAAGATCAAGTGTATCGTTGCCACACAAAAGCCCAGCTAGAGAAATCCTGAGGTCCTAGGGTCATTGACTGCAGCACTAAGATCAGTTCGACCTGCTGACGTAGTTTCGCAGTTTGCGCCTTTGCTAACAGCAACCTTGTATAACAATGACAAACAACTAACATTTGTCTTTGAAAATTTACGGTAACGTGGAAATCCAACACCGCGTGCAGTAGTTCTTCAGTAGGAAGTGGAGAGTCATTGTTACAGGTACCCTTATGTTACAGTTAGTTTACAAGCTAGCTAAGATGTTCACTTGTGCTGTTTATAACGAATGATTAATAGTGTATTTTTGATGGCGAGTTATTCAGGATACAAGGCACTTAATATTGTTGAAATGTACAACTGCATCAATAAATCGCCATATGTGCAATTTACTCTATTGTTGTCGTTAGCTAATATGTCAGTAGTATTTTCCGCATTGACCTAATTTACCAGCTGCAAGTTTAAAAGAAAAAAAAGAAAATTAGAGTGCAATGTTGGACAATGCATTTCTGTCTGGGCGTTTTTCCTAAGATGTGGATCATGTCCGGATCGATATGATTGCATTCATGCGTCTTAAAAACAAATGCACCTAAATCCGCACATATTCATGGTTATCAAAATTAGATTAGGTTGTTTATTATTGGCTCAAATTTTTTTGTAAATAAAAAGTATTATTGTTTTGTTTTGTTTTTTAAATCTCATCTGATCCTTGGGAATTATGTCAAGGACCAGACAGTCATTGGATTAATTCATCTAGTTCGCCATTAAAGTTTTTGGGTTGATTAAATTTAAAGACTTTAATAGGAAATTCCAGTTAAATCAGGTAAATCGAATATAATAAAAGATACCAGTGAAAAGATCGAGAAGAAAACATTTTTCTTAGCTGAGAAGATTAGATCCATCACGTATTTCTGCCATGTCATGTTACTGACATGTCTGTTGTGTCCTGGAAAGATTATTCTCTGTAAGTGATTACTATGCTCTCTTTTTCAGTGTAAAAAAAGGCACACAGCTTCACGTAATATCCTATGATGTAGATTGAATTTGTCTACCTGGTTTATTGAAAATCCCTCCAACAAATCAGCTGAACTGTGATGTATAAGATATATATATGGTTGTAGATTTTACTCTCAGTTGAGTTATATAACTTACAAATGTAATAATTAAGTTATTTACCGTTTTCTTTTTAATTCTTCAAAGAAATGAATTCACAAATCCGACAGAACTTCCACCAGGACTGTGAGGCTGCAATTAACAGACAGATCAACTTGGAGCTATATGCCTCTTATGTTTATCTATCTATGGTAAGTCCTTAAAGCCAGCTGTGTCATGTGCTGTAACGCACAATGTCTAAGAGATAATAAAGATTTATTTATTTCCTCCTGTTTTTTGGATTTGTAGGCATACTACTTTGAGAGGGATGACAAATACCTTCCACATTTTGCAAAGTTTTTTAGCACACAGTCCAAAGAGGAGCGTGAGCATGCTGAGAAGCTGATGAGTATGCAGAACAACCGTGGAGGCAGAATTTTTCTGCAGGATGTCAGGGTATGTGAGGATGCTTTTAAATGAATTTTTTAAAAATGCCTTTGAAGAGCTGGGAAAATGCGTTGATGATCTTTTGTTTGCAGAAAACACAAACCGAAGCTCTCTTATTTCAAGTCATATTTTTAGAAACGACAAATGTTTTCCAGGAACGAGACTGTAACTTAAGTTCATTGTATTTTAGGCTTTAAATAGATCGTTAGTTTACTGTCATGAATTATTTGTTTTAGAAACCTGATAGGGATGAGTGGGGGAGCGGCCTGGAGGCTCTGGAGTGTGCCCTGCAGCTGGAGAAGAGCGTAAACCAATCCCTGCTGGATCTGCAGAAAATGGCAGCTGATCACAATGATCCTCATGTGAGAAGCAAATCTAGATGCTACACAGTGCAATATCTGTCATTTTAATCTGGTACTTTAATATAATGCAACTTTGTTTTTCTTTTTTTTTCACCCCCACAGATGTGTGACTTTATAGAAACACATTTTCTGGATGAGCAGGTAAAATCCATCAAACAGCTAGGGGACTGGATCTCAAGCCTGCGGCGTATGGGAGCCCCCCAGAATGGCATGGCGGAGTACCTCTTCGATAAACACACCATGGCCGAGGAGGGCAGTTAAAACCAAGTTCCTCCTCCCACTCACCTCTGCATGCCAGCTGTGTATTTCTGGAATATGTTACTATTGCTGCTGTGTTATTTCTGCTTGTTAGCTGTTTGCAAAGTCCAAATATTCCTCTTGACTTCTGCAGACCTCACGTCATTTGACCTAATCTTGCATACACCATTAGCAACGGCAAATGCTAAATTGTGTATAGAAATAAAAAAACTAAGCAAATCTTAAATTAAAACTATGTATGTGTCCTTACATAGATATCCTTACTCGAAAGAATTTATGTAACAATTTTCTCCTCTTTGAGCAACAAGTATGTCCACCAAAAATATTTAAGGGTTTCCAAAAAGTCAAATTATGACTTGCATTTAATAGTTCAGTTGTATTAGTATTTGAAGAAACAGTGGATCTGTTACACAGAAATGCTTTATTTTTTACTATGATACTCAATACTTTTGTCCCTCTTAAAATAGCCCTTAGAGGAACAGCTCTTTATTTTTACTCTGATCTGCACAGTAGCTATAAACCACCAGTGTTAGGTGAAAAATACGAGAATGACAAGACAGAAGGGTTTGGAAAACAGCCATAAACAGTATGTTCTGCAGTACAGTATCAAGTAGATTGTAAATATTTGTGTTAAAAACACTTTAATTAACTCTTTTTTTAAACAACAGAAAATGAAATCTTTGAATTATTCCCATTGAATGTGCACAAAATGAAGCAAATAATTGAGATTACACGTTAATAAATGGAATAATTCATCGGTGAAAGACATGTATTTTTCGTTAGTTGAGGGAAATAGATTTATATTTACTTTGTGTAACTGTTTTTGTCATTGAAGACTGAACTGTTTATGTCTCTTTGCAGGTGATATATATTTTGAATTCTTGTTTTGAATTTCAGACAACATGCACCGTCTTGTAAAATAGGATAATAAAGCAGTATTGTGCAAATGATTTCAGGTATTCATTTTTATTGAAAAAACTTGATAATGATAAAAGAAGCACAACATGTCATTAAATATTTGAAAATTTGCAGATGAAGCTAAAACTAACAAAACTATTCTTGTTGCTGAGTTCTGAGGAAAATGGAAAGCTTAAAATTTTGTTTTCCCTCAATGTTGTGTCCATGGGAAAGTCCAGGAAATGCAGAATAAGAAGTCATTATGAAACATTTTGGAATAAATATAGCCCAGTTCCAGACCAGTAGACTATAAGATGAGTTAGCAGCTACTTGGGCTGGAACAGGAGACCCAAATGGAAGTTTGTGGACAGGCAGTATGACCGATGGCCACCAGGGGCTGGCTCAGGCAGGACATTACCTTTATTATAGGGGATTTCATAATCTCTTACAAAATACTGGACTGCTACAGTTCCCACCGCGGGTCATTCAGTGACAGTCCTGTTGTTTCGGTGTATTCTGATTACATATGTGATGACAAAGTACAGTGCAGTTTTTGTACTTTGATGAATTTTCTAATATGTTACATCATCTATTGGCTTTAAACTGAATGGATGGTAAAATCTTAAACCCTCAGATTAGCTTCCACCATTTGTTTATGATTGGTTGGTAAAGCCCTAAAACACAATACCGAGGTGTTATTTCAGGAACAGGAAAAGCTTAGTTTAATCATTTTGAATTTTTGACCCCACCTTAACCAGCTTATGAAAATATTACTGCCCTCTTTTCCCTGACTGGGGTCACAGCATTTCCACGCGTCATTATTTCATATAACTCAGTCTTTCTTTAATTACATAGATATTAGGCCTCCAATTTTTCTTTTTACATGTTTATTTTTCACAGTCTAAAATGACGCACTCCATGTTCCCTCTTGTCCAAAAAGAAATGGTCAGTTGTCACTCCAAAGGGGGTAAAAAGGAAAAGATAATCCTCAAAACACATTATGTCAAATCTCAGGATTCAAAACACGAGTCCTCAACCCGATAGTGGTGATGCCCACTTCTGACCAGATCCTTCCTTCATTCCTGCTCCCTTCCTCCTGCTGCCTTGTTTACGCCGCCTTCCACCAGAACGCCCAGCAGGTCCCCTTCAGCCAATGAGATTCCTGAATCATTGGGCGAGTTTTGCTGATTGGTATCTTGCTGCAATGGCGCCGCAGTGTTCATGCTATTGCTCAGCCCTCCATTGCTTGCCCTCATGCTGGAGCTGAAGCTCCCATGGTTACTAAAACTGCTGTGGTTTGTTCCATTGCAGAGACTTCCTGTTGTGCCGGCGCTGTTTGTGCTTGTTGCATTAATGCTGCTGGAGCTGCTGGTGGGATTACTGGGATTTGGTGCTGTTGAGTTAGAGGGGGGAGTGAATGAGAACACTCTTTCTCCTCCGCTTCCTGTGGCCCGAGCGCTCGAGGGTCCGGGCTGGCTGTCGGCTGATTGGAGGGGTTCCAGCGTGAGGCGAGGAGGTGGAGGACGGCGAGATAGCAGGCCGTGCCCCGGTCTGAGTTTAGATATCGGACAGAGTTCAGGTGGAGGGTCGGGGAAGGAGAAAGTGGGAGCACTCTGCATTTCGCCGTCCCCACCCAGCCAGGGGAAAGCAGAGGACGGCGGTGGCGGGAGATGGTTCGGGGTGTCGGGAGGCAGCAACTGTGAGCCCACCGTTGGGGGTGCCATGGAGCTACAACTCCGATCCCATTCATTTTGGGTTCGTCGAGGGGGCCGAGGGCGGGGCATGGCCGGGGGCACGCAGTGGATGGGTGTTTGCGGGCAGCTGTAGAAACCCGGCCTCTCATAGAGGGGCATGGTGGAAAAGGCGTAGTCGGGATCTCGCTCCTGGCTCAGAGGCTGGTGACTTGGAGTCGATGGTGCTTCCGGGTGCAGGTAAAGAGGGTAACGGCTCAGTGGAGCTCCGGGCCGGCGGCGCAGCAGAGACACCCGAGACGAGCGAGGAAAGCTGGGGGACTGGACGCCGAGCAGACGTCCCAGCCCTCCAAGCAGCGGGGTGGAGTAGTTGGCCTCCTCGTTTTCTTTAATCTGCTCCAGGTTGGACTGAAACTCCATTTCCTCTTTAGGAACACTGGGGAAGATCAAGAAAGTGTTTAACCATGTGAAACATTCATGAGTCTTCTTCCAGAGAAGAAGAAAAGTTTACCTGATATCCAGCGCTGAGCCCATGAAGGAGGGTTTGCGATGTTCAACGCTTGCAGTCGTGTAGGGGGGCTGTGGTTCGGACTCATTCCAGTACATGTCCCTCTCAATCAGCGGCAGGCTGTCATACATCTCGTCCACCGATAACAAAGACACCTGCAACTCAACAAAAAACACTGCAAGTCAAACAACACAGCATCTGTCTATCAGCCCTGTTGGATAGCTTTGCTCTGGTCCACACCTGCAAATTGCGATCAACAAGCCAGTTGGTTTCAAAGTCATCATCATCTTCACCGAAAGGATTTATGAGCTGCTCGGCCACCTGAGACCCGGAGACAAAAAAAACATCTCAGAAAGGCCCAGGATATACAAATGAAACAGAAGATGATCTGTTCGTTACGCCGCACCTTCAGCCAACCAACATAGAAGAAGAACTGAAGCAGCGTAAAAACAGGCAGGTAGAAGTCCACGTCATGACCCGGGTATCCCTGAACCGGATCCAAGAACTGGCGGCCAATGAGACAAGCCAAGAAAAAGCTGTAGACCGCTACTGTGGCCACCTTAATAAAAAAACATTAAACAAGTATTTCTTATTGGTGCCTTTCGATTAATCAAATACATTTTGACTGATTTGATCATTTTAGGGAGGCAGGTATAGCCAGGAAAGGTCTATCGTTTATGGATCAGCAATATTCCAGTGAGTCCAGTATCGGTGTAACCTGAGTGTAGACGAGGGGCAGGCTGATCCAGTCATAACCGTACAGCTTCATACACTTTGCCCGTAAGCTGTTCAGCTCCTGAACAGAAAGCAGAAAGCAGGTCAGACAGCAGCAGGAAGTGATGAAGCTCTGACGTGCAGACAGATGCACGCATCACCTACAGTGAGGATGGCTGTGAGGGCCACGTCGTTGTTGATGCGGCCCTCAGTCCGCGCTCTCAGAGCCAGGCTGACAAACCACATGCAGGGCACCCAGAACTTGTTGTGTGGGGAGGGCAGATTCTCCAGGTGCCTCAGCTCTTCTGATGTCATCAAACCTGAGATAGGAAACAAGCATGAAGATCAAATCAGCCACATGTGAATCTGGCTTCTTTAACCTCTTGAACCCCAATCCTATTTGCTCGAAATTGCATGCTTTTAATAAAATGAGTATATCTCTGCAACCACAATGTCTATTTGAATACCCTTAGTGTCATTTTGAAGTGAACACTTGTGAGATTTTTCTTGATGTATAATTATCAGTATTTGTGAATCTATTAATGAGAAAATTGAACAGCAAAATTACTAGGCTAGCCTAAAAAAAAGTTCACTTTCAGGATCAGCAGATCTTTGAAATTGTGCTCCAGGGGCTAAAAACTACAAAATGATAGCTCATGCCACCTAGATAGGTTCAATATGTTGTGTTTCATTTAGTGATAATTTAAGCTGTGTTTGGTACTTTTTAAAATGTTTTTTATACTTTTTATACTGGCATGTAGCTTAGGTTCTGCTGTCTAATTTGATGTGCTGCATCACTACATTCTGTCTTTTATCCTGCAATGTTTTTTTTGTGTGTTTCATGAGTCCCCAGTTTTTGAGAATTCGGGGTTCAGGAGGTTTTTTAATGACTTAATCTGAGATGAAAGCTTTAGATTCATTTGAATTTGCTTTCGTCAGCAGACCATACCTGCCTGCACCAGATGCTCCATGGTGGGGAACCTCTTGTAGACAGCTGTGCTGACAGAGCGGTAGATGAGCACACCAGAGAGATTAACGTAGCGCATCAAGGTTCTCCGGGTCAGCCTGGAGGTCTCATCAGCTCCACGGACATGACCTCCCACTAGTGCCGCCAAACGGTCCGGCCAGGGAACGTTTTCAAACTGGCCCCACCAACGGGATACAACCAACGTCACATAAAAACCTGGATAAAAGGTTTTACCAATGTAACAATCAGAAGTTAAGTGTCAGGTTTCAACGACAACATTCAAGGACAAAAAAACTGTCAGCCCAGACTCACCCAGTACAAACGACACAGGGATGAGCTCGGCGTAGCGGTCACAGTATATGGACAGCCTCTCAAATACCCTCTTCTGGTCGTCCTTCAGCACAAACCTTGTGGGGATAAAAAGTACAACTCAATTTAAAAGCCCTGAGGTGACAGAAAGGTTGTGCCACACAACGTAATCTGGGTTTTCTAGCAGTGGTTCCCAACCTGAAGGGCTCACTTATGTCAAAACATGCTCCCATGACAACTACTGGAGAGTTTTACCTTAGAACAGTGGTTCCCAAACTATGGGTCGGGACCCCCATGTGGGTTGCGAGATAATTTTAGGGGGTCACCAGATAATTGTGAAAAATATAACCTATATTTGTCAGGTAAATTTGGGATTTTTATCATGGCACCAGCTGCTGCCCTCACGACCCGACCCCGGATAAGCGCCAGAGAATGGACAGAGGGATCATAGATATCAAAATTAAACCAATAATAAAGAGATAAATCTAAATTTAACAACAATATCTTCAACACATTAATGCATAAATCCACATTAAAGGAGCTATACCTGATTTACGTCCGGCCATTTTAGTTAGCGAAAGCGGCTAGTTTTTAGCTTTGGTGTGACGCTCTTTCTCTTCCAATGGTGTTAACTTCCAGAACTTCCAGATTCTGATTAGCGTTCCCTAGGAATCCGGAAGTTCGGGAAGTTAACCCCATTGGCCGAGGAAGAGTTTCACGCCAAAGCTTAAAATTAGCCGCTTGCGCTAACTAAAATAGCTTGACTTAATATCAGGTATAGCTCCTTTAATCGCCCTTATATATGAAGACAGACAATTTTCAAGCCGTATATTTAGAAGATCCTGCAGGATGACCCTACTGATATATAATGAATAATTGTCATCACGGAAGGGAGAGTCACAAACACCGTTTTATGTCATCTTGGGGGTCATGGCTCAAAAAGTTTGGGAACCAGAGCCTTAGAGGATGTTGTTTCAAAAGTGTAACAATGCAAGGGGCCATCTGTGAGGCTTGTGGGTCAGTCCATGCCCGTTCACCTAATCCTCCCAGTTTATGTTGGGAATATTCTAGAATCTAGAATACAATAATCTCCAGATTTTACTCCAAATACTCTTATTTCCCCAGTTTTAATTGTTTAAAAGTTTATTCTAGGAGACAGATTCTGGGAGTTTGATTGTTTCTGAACTTCAACCATTTTCACTGAATTGTGTTTAAACAAAAAAAGCAATAACTTTCTACACAAAGTTTTTAAGCACACTATTCATAGCATGTAAAGGGAAGTATTTGTTTGTGGTGCATCTTATGGTCTGGTCTTCAGGAGCCTCTCATAAAGATGACCACAATTCTCTGCCCAGCATTTAAAAAGAAAATTACACCTTTTCATTTGATGGCTGGTGCTCTCAAAATTCTTAGTTATATTTATTTTGTATCACTATATATATTAAAATCTTCAACAATAATCATGACAGTGTTTTTGTTGTAGTTATGATTAAGAAGTCATCATTTCTGAAACATCCAGGAGTTCCTTGCTCTAAAACTACTTCTATAACAGGTTCCTCTTTTCAGTGATTACCTGTAAACTACACTGAGGAAGTAGTAGAGTAAAGTGAAGATGATGAGCTCTCTGTACAGCAGTTTGTAGATGCTGCCCTTCCATCGCAGCAGTAGGTGGAAGAAGGTCCCCAGACCTGCATCAGCAACTCTGCGGGAGTACGTCACTGTCATTACTGCTGCTGCGTGTTGGCCCACTTGCAGTCTGTCTGTAGCCTGACATGAAAGAAACCGCTGTGTTTTTGTTTCCTCGGCTTCACCTGAGCTCAACTTCAGCGATGAGCCTGGAGCTCAGGAGGCCAACGTGGCCGCAAACCTATGACAAATAAAGAGGTTTAGTTCTGGTATGTTTAGGACTTCTAAACATTATTCCCACTGTAATCCAGCTTTTTCTTCAATTTGTATTCTATCAATTATTTGAATGAACAATTTCCAAAATGTTATAAATACACGTCAAAGTTTGAGGAAAAATGTTCAGAGGTAAACCAGCCATCAAAAGCTCACAACTCTTCACTTACCACTGAGCAGGAAAATGCCTGGCCGTCATGCTTGCTGTGGCTTGAGATGTGTTGGGGCAGCGTCCAGGGAGAATGTTGGAGACAGAAAAGTAGGAAGGAAAAAGGGAGCGAGGGACTCTTACACCCCCGGTCACTTGATGTGTTAATCTGTTTCTGCAACAAAGCCGCATTGTGAGGCCGAGTCCTGTTAATCTGAGCAAATCGGAGCACTGCAGAGTCCTCGCCCGGCCTCAAATAGGCTGGTTTTAAGGCATGAATGCAAAGTGCTTAAATTTGAGCTGACTCTTTGAAACACACCTCAGGAATGTTTGATTCCTCCCTGTAAACATAAGCAGAATCATTTCACTGCATTAAACATCAAACCTCTGAGCAGATGCTCCTCTCTGCTCAGCATGACTTATGTTTTTTGTATTTTTTCCATTCAAAGTGGTGCTTGGTACCTGACTGTTGAAAACTCTGGGTCAGGTGAGACTGTGCGACCCCCTCCACTGGAAAAAATGTGCACAGCCAAATTGTTACTGGTCAGAAGGTGTTAGTGATTAACCCCTCCTGTCTAACCAGGAGACCAACCGCAGGGCGAAGTGCGAGGAGTTTTCTGAGCTAAACTCTTAAGATAGATTATTAAAGCAGAATTTCTGCTGATTTTGCAGATATTCTTATGCACTGGCAACTGGGAATCAGTTTACTCCTTCTTGGTGAGTATATTCAGGCAGTTTATATCATTAACTCATTCTAGATTTGTTTTATTATCATCCTGTACAGACTGTGATAGTTACTTTATGTTTACTCTGGATATCTCAAAGGAACAAATTCCTTTAGCCTGACGAGCTGCACAGAAAAGAGCCTGACGTCCTTTACTGAAGAAAGAGATGTTTGACTTTTCATGTGTAACACTCTCTTCTCAGGATCTGCCAGGCGTTTGATACAAACAGATATCAAGGTCATCCTCAACAACTCGAACCATTTACGAAACTAAACTCTCACTGGGAATAACCACTGGCTTCTCGTGGGTTTCTGCACCGCCTGAGAGAGACACATGGATGCTTTTGAGGGGATTCACGCCGTTTGCATTTCTTCATCTACACCGTCTTCAGGGTCATCAAGCCCAGGATATGAAATCCTCAAAGCAGGAAGATCTGGAATAGCAGTCTACTCTTCTCCAGTCTTTTTTGGAACACCTGAAGCTCCTGCAGTCAGACACAAGTCCAGCAGGGTCGATGAGGAAGAGCGTTGTGTTGTTGGACAGTAAGTATGTATGCAATCCAGCAGCAAATAGTCTGATCTCATCTGTGTGGGTCAAAGGCTTTGTAGGTTAAAAAAAGTCTGGATGCTCCAGGCCAGCTAAAGTTCTTCTTCTTCAATAGGTAGTGAAGGACATTAATATAATATGTAAGGATACAAGTATATTTTTATGGTCCAATGATAGCAAAAGAAAGAACATTGCATCAGGTAGTGTATCATTACAAACAGCATATGGTTCAACATCTGCAATTAGAAAATGTGTGGCAATTGTGATGGACGACGCAATAGTTAGGGATTGGCATTTGATCAAATTCTCTTAATCGATTATCAGGAGAATTAACAATCGATTATTGATTAATTATTAATATTTCTACATCAAAATTCACTATTTATAGCCTATATTTAAATTAAGTGAAAGTAAACCTAGTGTGTTTCCTTATTTAGATTTTAATTACAAGATTAATGACTCTTGTGGCAGTTAAGTGGGATTCATTCAATGGTCATACTAGAAAATATGCACTTACATACAACTTCAGCACCAGTCTAAAGATTACAAAGATACAAAGATAATGATAATAAGAAGTAACAGAAGAAATTGTGTTTCTGTTTAATACAACTTAGGCTTTTGGTCTTTATTAAAAAGGTGCAGAGGGTTTATGACAGAAAATGAGAGGACACAGAGAGGGGAGGTTCAACGGGGCGAGCAGAGCTCTGATCAATCACCCCTCAGCCACCAGCCAGTCGCGGAGCTAGACTTTTATTGTAGGGGGGGCCAAGTGGGGGCCAAGGATATCTCTGGGGGATCAACTGAATATGACAACTAACAGTTAAGAATGACATGTACTGGATAATCTTCGCTGTGACAGCATGGCGTCCACAA
>JBBDHI010000010.1:17673540-17684570 GCA_037177115.1 Craterocephalus stercusmuscarum | reverse complement strand
AGATTTATTCTTAACAAAAGGAACACATTCCCACATGGAACAATGCAAACAAAGATATTATTTTTATTATTATTAATCTATTTTAATATACAAACTATTATGTCTATGGTCAGAGGACAGCTTCTCTTGTGTTCCTGCATGTGCGTCAACAACTTCTGTCATCATGCGCCCCCATAAGGGCTGGCGAGGAATTACAGCCTCAAAATGATTAATTGCAATTAGTTTTAATCAAGTAATTTCTTAGCAACGATTAATCGATAATCAATTAATTGTTTGCATTCCTACACGAGCATCTCAAAAAGGTCTACGTTACTCAAGATAATAACAGAATGGCGATAGTAGAATATCGCTACAATATGCCATTAAATTATAAACACATTCAGCTGCTTTCATTAAATATTCTGTTTTTAATTAAGGCAGTCTGATCCTCTGCAGGGAATGATAGTGTTAAAGGAGTACACTTCAACATGACCTGGCAAAATCATCTCATACAGATGCAAACTTGTTGAACCATTAATAGTCCCTCACTGTAAAGTTCCCATCAAACTGTGTTTGTATTAAAATGGATAGCATCAAACTTCACACTTCAATTAACAGTCAATAAAGTCAGTTAATTCCAGTGATTTCAGAGTTGCATGATGATTATGAAAGATTTTCAACTTGTGTTTCATCAGCTTATGTTCAGCAACATTAAACAGGCCACATTAAATAATGCTGATCATGATCATTCATGTAAAAAAAAAAAAAGAAGATGTATAAAAAAAGTAGAAGTTCTGGCTTCTTGAACAATAGATTTAAATCATGACTTTGTAAGAAGTGTCGAGTGGGTTTGACAAAACACAACAAACATCTACTTCACTGATCTCTAATGCAGTTTGGGGAGTTGAGCGCAGGCCAACTTCTACGTCTCTCAAATGAGACTTAGATTCAGGCAAATTCACTAATCTGCCTAATTTTGTCTTCACTTGTATCAGAAACACAGGACTTCAGTGTTACTGGGGTGTCTAAGCAAATGCATTAGATTAGCATGGAACTGAAATTTAAAGACAAAATTTCTCCTCAAACTAGAAGAGATTTATTTCATTTGAATCATTTCTGAAGTTTTGTAGGCAGAATTTTACCATCAGGCTCTTCCAACAGGCCGATATCATCCAGCTGACAGATGGTGGAGAAGGCTTCAGTGCGGCGCTGCAGCTCGCTACAGAGGTGGAGATAACCCGTCCAGTACCTGGGGCCACAGACACACATCACAGACTACTGTGTAGTACAAAATTGTAAAAATCATTATAAAATCGTATTTCTCAGTGTAACAGCTAGAAATACCCATGAGCGCGGCAGGTCTCGGCCATCTTTTGCTTAGAGGAGAAATCTGCTGGAAGACGGATCAGCAGAGACAGAAGTCGCCCGTAACCCCAGCTGAAACAGTGTGAATGCCACCTGCAGCAGGAAACACACAATTACACACACGCTTCTCGACCACTTTCACTTCAGCAACTAACTTTGCTCTGACTTTAAAAAACAAAAAAATAAACATTTTTAGTTTAGTACATTTTTTATAGAATGAAAACACTGTATTTGGTCTAAACTTGTAATGGTAGAAATGAACAAAACACCAACGTGTCGGTCTGTATTTTGGCATATTAACGCTCACCTGGGCTGTCCATCAGGAGTCAGAGTGTCGCAGTGCTGAGGTGCATCATGGGTAAGTGCCAGCTCCAGCCAATCCTGTTTCAGAGATTCTGGTTCCAGAAGGGACTGCAAAAACGACAACCTAACAGAGAAAATCACTGTAAATTCTGCATTAACGGGTGTTTTTATCCACACGGCAGCAGCCCGAGTCTGCAGGTGTACCTGTGCTCCTCAGCTCGCGACTGAACCAGATTGTCCAAATAAGCCAGGAAGTGGCTTTGCTGAGCCATCGTTATTACATCGGCGGGAGTTATCGTAGGATAGAACTGGGAAAATGAGCGCACAGCTGCCTCCCCGTGCTTGTCATACAGCCTGGAGAACACAAAAAAACACTTATTACCAGAGGACAAAGGCTACTGCATATCTAAAGCTGGATTACTGACAGACTGTTCTCGATATAGCTTTAAATGTCTACATAACACGCCTACAGCCTCCTGGATGTTTGTGCTGATAATTACAAGACAGTCTACTCCTGAACATTTCCTCTTTTGGTTTCTTATGAGGATCAAAAAGAGGTCGTTTTTTCTTTTTATTAGGTCATGTGTCAATAACGGAGTCAAATACAGGTGCTCACCTGTGTAAGTGTGCGAGGAGAGGAGGTGCACCCCAGGACTGCAGCTCTCTCAGACTTCGTAGAGATTTTAGCAAATCCCCTCTGTGAATAACCTCCACCACCTTACTGCTCTGAGTCAGCTCTGAGGAGAACAGTCAGACTTTTAAGATTTAGCAAATTATCAATGTCCCGAAGAAGTAAAGCAGCAGGAGGGAGCCACAGATTAAAATCTCATTATCTGAAATTTTACCCATGGGGTTTATCAATCTGAAACTAAAATCAGCATAAAATGGCTGTTAAGTTACACTTTTAAATACTTTTATATGTGATTAGCAAAAAATAAAAAGGTCTAAATAAGGGGTGCAAACGATTAATTAATCTCAATTAATCATTTTGAGCCCGTAATTTCACACCAGGCACATGAGGGCACATGCGGGAACACAAGAGAAGCTGTCCTCTGATCATAGACATAATAATTTAATTCACTATATCAAATCAAATTTATAATAATTATAATAATAATAATGAATAATGATTATAAATTGAAAAATGATAATATCTTTGCATTGTTCCATGTGTGAATGTGTTGTTCCTGTTGTTAAAAATAAATCTTTTATTAAAAGGAACATGATTTGCATTTTCTCTTAAGATAGCATTTTCGAAGAAAGGAACCTATTAATTCAGAGAGAAATTCAGTTTCTCAGAAAAATTGCTACTAATCAATTAATTGACGATCGATCGATAAGATGAAACAACTCTCGATTAATGAATTACATGATTATTTGTATCCCTACTCTAAATTAAGAGGTCCTGGAAAAAAAAAACACATAAGATCACGTGAAATGTCTTGTTATTTTTTTTGTACAAGCAACATGTTTAAGGAAAAGTGTCAGACCTAGCATGGCCTCGATGAAGGAGCTCCTCATCTGGGGCTGCTCCTGGTAACACAGCAGAGACATTCTCCTCACGCGTTCTTGGTCCAGCAGAAAGAAGTAGCGACGCAGGAACGTCTTGCATCCCAGCGCTTCATTCTGCTTTCTGAAGCAGCTCAGTTCTGTGTAGAGCGTGGCCAGCTCAGTGAGGTTAGCTAGCAGGTCTGATGGTACAGGTGTGGGCGACACCACTCTGACGGGCTCTGGAGGGTTCCCACATGTGTCCCCGTCCTCTACAGAGTCTGACCTCTGCTGGTTATCACGTGGGGCCGCCTCCTCATCAACCTCAGGAGACTCTTTCTTCTTTTCTGTAACAATCTCTGTCGGCTCTTCTCGTTGTTCTGAGCAGGTGTTTAGATAATCCACCTCCCATTTTTCCTCTCCTGACCCATCCAGGTTTGAATCACTTGCAGATGCCGAACCCAGATCTGCTGGTCCCAGTATTCGCTCCAGCACTGGCAGCCACTCCAGCAGAGCTTCTCCCAGGCAGACTGGGTCCAGCAGCACCAAAGGATCTTGCATCTGTGAACTGATGTAGGCGAATCAGCAACATTTATGTGCCAGAGTAACATTCAGAGCCAACTTCAAACAGAGAAAAAGATGAATGAATCTTCGGAAACATACACAGCTCGCTCTGTCGCTGACCGCAGTTCCTGCATGTCGGCCTCCGCGTTGGACGTTTCATCATAAACTCTACGAAAAACAGAAATTAATGGTTTTCTCTGCTCGTTTTGGGTCAAAAAAGTCAAACAAAATGAGAATACAAAACTCTTAGTGACAGCTGCTTTAATCTGAAGACATATGTCAGTCTCCACTTACTCATTCTCCATTTCCTCAGAGTACGGAGCGGTAGCTGCCAACGTCTCAGTCTGCCCACTCTCTCTGAATTCAGGCCGCTGCCAGAGCTCAGAGTTCATCTGGAGGGTGTTGATCTTCTCAGTGGTCTTCTTGACAAAACTAGAAACACTGATGAGAGAACGAGAGAGAGAAAAAAGGAACGATACAACAAACGTGTGATAAACCTGTGAAGTTCGGGGAAAATGGCTTTTACTGTGAAACAATCAGACAGCAAGCACAACAGCCGTGACTGAAAAGTGCTCAAAACATAGCATGGCCATGTGATCAATACAACAAAAATGTGGGTTTTCAGTGGAAAGGGGAACTAAGCTGCACAGCTGCACCTGCTTTCAGTCCTCAAAAGAAGAAACGGATAAAAGAAGTATAGACCAGAAATAATTTATTCATGTTTGCAAACAGCTAAAAGCAACATGTCTGCATAGTGCTGGGCAATATATCAAGATTTTCAGCTGTATCGAGACTTTGTCACACTAGATATAAAATAAGGGAATATACTTTATATCACGTTAGCTTGTTTTGAATAAAAAATAATATTTTTTTAGCATTTTGCACAACTGTATCTTTGTTATGGTTATTGAAAAGTATTTATTATTTCAATACACATCTACTTTCATTTCAGTCAAATACTTTAATGCACATGTGCTTCTGTTCCTTATTAAAAGTGCATTTAGCAGTCAAGAGTATAAATTTGAACCGTCTTTGTTTACATGGCCAAAAAAAATTAGATCGAGATATATATCGTATATTGTGATTAAGGAAAAAATGATTGAGATATGAAAATTGGCTCATATCGCCCAGCCCTATGTCTGCACAAGTACTGCACTTTCTGATTTACAGTTATTCCCACATATGTTGATTTTCTTTCACCTGTCTTTGACGGCCTGCAGTGCGATGCGGGGAGGTTTGGGGCGGAATGACAGGGGGAGGTGAAACCGATCGGCCTCGGCGCGGTCGCTGCTCTGTGGATCTGAATAAAGATGGAAGCCAGAGTGGGAGGAAAAACACAGGTGGATGGAGTGCTGGAGGGGAATGATGAGAGGCAGCGGACATAATGCAAGCCAAGGGAGCACATGTGCCAGACAACGCTAGAAGGAAAATCAAAATCAAACTCTGCAGGAAACAGAACCAAAAAATGGTGATGTGTGTGTGATGTGGTGAAAGAGAGGAGGAAGTTGATGTTAACAATCTGACAAAACAAACAAATCAACACAGTGATTTTCCAAACGCAGGAGCCGAGCGACACTGAGGATTAAATTTGCTTTCAGCTCGATCAGGAACGTTATAAAGTTAAAAAGCAGGAAGATTCAGAACGAAGGTAGATACGATCAACACAACAGAGAAAGCCTCAGAGTCAAATTATCATCAGTCACTAAAGATTCTTTAAAGCTACTGTAAATGTCTTCAAATCTATGTATATACATGGTTTATTTTAGTTGGTTTTTTGGTCTATTTGAAAGTGTTACACTGAAAATAACTTCACTCTTTTTTAACACACAAATCAGAAGAAGCAGAAAAGAATTTCAGTCCTGCTTCAAAACACAAATCATGTATAAAGAAAGAACACATGAAGGAAAAGCAACATGTAAATAAAGAAACAAGATAACGTGTTACACGTTCACTCTTTCACTTGTTCAATTTGTAGTGTTGAATTTTTCTTAAGGAAAAAATGAGGGTTTGGAGCCAAGAGCAGCGGAAAACACTGAGATTTTCTACATCATTGCATCACAAAAGTTTATTAAAATCAGTAAACATGAGAAATATAAAACTAGATTACTTAAAAAAAGAATTATTTCCTTGGAAATTACAGTTTAAGATGTTTTACTGGTGATAATCTCATATTAAAAGGGCAAAGTCTGCCTCTTACCGTGATCCACCGGATCTTCCTCCTGAACAAAACTGAACTCTTTGAGCCGCTCCTCCTCCGACATGGACTGATTGATGAGGGAGCTTGTCTCCTCGTCCGACTGGCTGCCCCTGCGACTGATTACGCGATAGATCCCACAGTCCAGCACGTTGAAACTCTCCTGGATAAGCACAAGCCAAAACGTCACCATTACAGTAAACTAACACAGCAATGTGTAAATACTCCTTCCCACATCAGAGCTCTACAGTGGTGGAAAAACACTTTTCAGACACGCTTAGAAATGTAAACAATCACAAATATTTTCAAATTAAAGATTTTTATGGCTTTTTTCAATTTTGTGGCAGATTTTTGCAGCGGCTGTAAAAAAGAAACAGCTTTTGAAGACCTAAAAGTGATTCTTAATGCACTATTATGAACATGCATTTATTGTTTTTTATTCTTTTGCATGCATTCTTTTCTATATTTTGCTTATATTGTACAAGGCTTTGGTACAATGTTCTTGTTTTAAATGTGCTAAGAGAAAATGGACTGGAATGGATTTGATTCTTTACCAAATGCATGGGGGGTCCGAAAACTTTTTTCCACCACTGTACTTCAGAGAATCATTATAAATGTAAATGAGTAAACTAAAGAAAAAATCTTCATGTGAAATGATTCGGCTTCTGTGGGCCTCATGAACGTCTGATGTTTAATCATTTACTGGAGATTTGAAGAGACTTTTCTTACATGTGAGGAGATGCTGCTTCTGCGGCTGCTGGACGCGGAGTCCAGAGGCTCCAGCTTTGCGATGACTTCCTCCAGCTGGCCGATCAGCTCAGGATGTGTGGTGGAACTCAGCTGACACTTCAGGTGTTCAAGGCGGTCGATGGGAATGGACTTCCTGGCCTAAATCATCCAGAAACGGTTCATTTATACCCACCTTGTGAGATTATGTTTTATTTTTAGATGCTTACGCTTTCATAAAAGAAACATAAAGAACATGATGGCCAGCTAAGCCAGCAACAGGCTGGGATCTAAACGGGGTGCGAAGATGAGGCGAGTAAACGTAGCAGATGCCGTCTTACTCTGCCTGTGGTGACTGCGTGCTGGAACATGCAGCAGACGGTCGCAGCGAGAGTCCAGGACTCCCTACGCAGCAAACGCTCAACACAGCGCTCTGCAGACAGCAAGGAGAAGTGGGACAGACGGCCGCTGCCATGGAGACAGAATAGCTCGCTGCGGTAGACTGCAATATCAGCCAAATCTATGAAAAAGGAAAAAAAATAAAGTCAAGAAGAAAATGATGACTTCCTGGGTTTAAAACAGAAATTTTAAAATTATTGGATTGTCAAAAAAATCTAAATTGATTTGGCAGATCCGACGGGACGACATCTGGTCTATCTGATGACGTATGATTACATGCAAAGCAAGTGTGCATTTAAAAAAATGCCTCATTTACTCCAGAAGAGTAGCTGAGAGTTTGGGAGAAAACAACACACACACACACCTTTAATATCAGACCACAGCAGCACTTGTCCATTCTGAGGTGTGAAGATATAAATGGCTGAATCGGTCCAGCTGAGCAGGTTTTGGTCTCTACGTGAACAAATGAAGTCTCATGTTAAGTCATGTGACGAGCTCATGATGGGAAAACATCTAAAACGTATTCATGTTACCCAAAATAGAGCAGTTTAGGGAAGGCGACCGACTGCGAGCCTCTCTGCACCGAATGATAGCTTGGCTCATTTCTGCAGGAAAAAACAGGCACGTTATGACATCTGCTGTTTATAGGAGATGCAGAGGAGAGAGCGCAACTCACCTGTACGTGATGAGAGGCAGCGGGGGGCAAGCCAGAAGCTGCTTGAACTGGTGGGTGCTCAGAACCTCACCATTAAAATTGGCTTCCCATATTCGAGATCCTGGCCGGGCACAGTACAGCAGCGGGGGCTGACCGACTAACAATCCCCTGTTCTGAGGGAAGAAACAGGCTCCATATTCTCCATCACGCTCTTTATTTCCAACACGCCAAAACTTCTCCCTGAAGGCAGGCGGAGGAAAAAGAAATGCTCAATCACTAAAACAAATCTTCACTTTATCAGAAAGAAGAAGAAAAAAGAAATTAAAGAAATGCTTATAATATGAAGAAATGATCAGATTTATGGATTAATTAGAAATATGTGATAATGACTGAGGAAAATGAATCATTTAGGATTTTGTTCTGGAACATTAACAAGAGCGACGATGTGACCGTTTGCTTTTTTAAAACTACTGTCAGTCTATCTTGGCTATTTAAAACGAACGATGCAGAGTTTGCTCTCTAGTGGAATAAAACACACTCTGATGTCTCTGTGACGGACCATCCGTCACTTATTTTTCCTTGTTTGTTTGTTTTTCTGTGTATTCTTTTGTGGACAGCAGCTGCATCCACAGGCTAAAATGGCTGCACACATATTAGTCCTGTGTTTTAATCCGAATGAAATGGTATATTTCATTAGAGAATAAAATGTATAGATGTGGTAAATTAATAAGTGTAAGTGAAAGATAACTGTCTATTGATTTTATGCAGTCTGTTGTTCTGTTTATTTTACACCAGCCGGATGGGCTGTTGGCTAAGCGGAGGGGCTTAGCCTATAAGTGAGCACATTCTGAGGAGGCAGACAGGGATCAATTTGTATTTAAGAGTGTATTTAGTGTAAATATTGACACTGAGCACACTCAGGGGAGGAAAAATATCACAATAAATCATCGCATGAACAAGTGGATCATGCAGAGTCCTGATTTCGTGCGGTAATGCCAGAACCACGTTCCTGGGAGGTAGAGAAGGTGGCGGGTCTCCTACTCGTACCTTGTAACAGTCTCTCAGCCTCGTCTAAAGATCAATAGAGGCACAAGATGAGACTGAGCCCAGATGGATCTCACCTCTCTGTGTCACAGAGGTAGCAGCGACTCAGGGAAGACACAAGCAAGCGACCATCTTGATAGCCAAGCTGAACCACTCTGGAGTCCACAGTGGTGACGGTCTGGACAGGAAAAATAACAAATGCTGACCCCTAGAGACAGGAAAAGTTATTGTTAAAAGTCATGTGGATTTGAAACCTGTTAAAATAAAATGAGCATGAAGGCCTGAAACACAGAAACAGGAACAGTGTACATGTTTACTGGCCCAAGGAAAACAGAGGAACCAGATATTTTAACAGACAGCGATTAATGTTGCTGTAAATTAAATCATGCAATGAAAATTTTGCACTTTCTCCCACCTTGCCCAGTTTAGACGATCCCGCTCGAAGAAAAGACACTTTTCCTCCAGAATCCCCAACGAAGACTCTGAGTGTGCTGGTGTCCCAGCACAGAGCGGTGATAGTGTGACCTCTGTGCTCCCACGACACGCTCACTCTCTCCGGACGGCCACGCCGCTCCAGCTGCAGCTCCCACACCACCACCAGACCCTGACTGGAAGATTACAGGTAGCATCGCAGGCGGCACAATTAAACACAGGCAATAGGGAGAAAAGAAGAAGAGGAAGGTGAATTTTATTCAAAGACAACGAAGAAAACACATTCCTTCACTCTCTGGACCGACTCTAACAAACCTCGTTGCAACTGCGATGAAGTCTTCATCATGAGGGCAACAAGCCACCTGAATGATAGACCCTTCCTGTAGAAATAAAGAAGCAAAATAAACGAAACAACCAACATTGTGTGGAGGACTAAACAACTTCACACAAACGAAAAACACTGAGAAAAATAAGGTTTCGTGGACTTCAGTCACACCTTGTGAGTGAGGATGAGCCTCTGTTTCCAGCCTTCCCTCTGAATCAGATGCAACCCTCCGGCGGACGTTCCCAAGCCGAGCCACTTCCTCGACACTGCCAAACAGGTACACTACAACACAAAATGGTTGCGTTTTCAGAAAGGAAAAACACTAATTAATCTTGAACTAAAATAATTTTACAGCTTCATATGTTTCCTTGCCTGTAGCTGCAGGAGATTTAACCTTTTTTATCACTTTCTACTAACTTTAAGATGCAACATTATTGTAAAACTGTGATTTAATTGAATAATAGACTCAGATTTAATGAAATAAAACTACCTTGAGCCTGCCAGAGTCCAAACGTAGAGCGGAGAGAAGCGGGTCGAGGCAGTCAAACTCCGCCAGTACGTGACTGTAGTTGTCTGGCACAACTGGTACATGAGGCATCTTCAATGGTGATCACAGACAGCTGAACCAGACGGAGAGAGTCAGAGTACGAAGAGATAAATGTTACAGACCCAAAGAGCCTATCTTCACATACTGCAAGCTTCAACTTTGAGGCATCACATGACTTTCAGTGGCGTGCATACCCTCTGAAATTGACCAGTCATGATTCCACTTTACACTGCAGCAAAAGTTCATCAGAGTTCAGCTGGTGCTCAAGCTACACCCTAAGAAACTTTATTTTACTCTGTCAGAGGTAAACGGTTTTCCATTCATTAGCAGCATGAAAATACCAGCAGAATTCTCCATAACACAATACAGTTTGGGTTTGATTCACTTCTTGTGGTTTGACATGAATTCATGAGGAAGCAGAAGTAAAACTAAAGCTGAAGTTATTCAGAGTACAGCAGGGAGACGTGTTCATGCTAATTAGTGGGACATAAATGCTTATGGGTTAAAAGGCAATTGATACAAGCAACTCAGAAGAAGGTGAGAGGCCCTCGTCCACTTTGACCTCAGTCCCTCTATTTGTTAGCACTGTGCAGGGATGCACATGTATTTAATTTATTTTAATGTATGTATGTGTTTTAATTAAACAACTAAAGCAGGTTATGATTAAAAAACAGCTTAAGGCTTCTCAAGGTGAAACTTAGATAATCCATGGACAATCCTGGGTGCCCGGATCCTTTGCATCTGATTTGGCTTTAATGGTGCACACATAAACAGATTAACTTTTAATCACATTACAAGTCAACTGACACATTTGATCTCCTAAGTCTTTGGGAGGTATGTAAGTTGGGCCATCCTTAAGACATTATTAGACAGACGTGTCCTTTCATTTCGTGGCAGGAGGTATTCAGGTATATTAAAATAAACATTTATTGCACAGACAGAAACATACCTGAGGTAGAAACAATGAGAGCACTTGCGGGAGAAAATTTACTTAGCCTGTTAGTATTAC
>JBBDHI010000010.1:17637529-17650131 GCA_037177115.1 Craterocephalus stercusmuscarum | reverse complement strand
ATAAATAAACAATGTTGGCTCATTGTTGACTTTATCATCTCTACTTTAGAGTACCTCATATCATCCCACTGGTCACAATTATGACCAGTCATAAAACATACTTTTTTATATATTTTATAACATAATCATGGGGAAAATTTGGTATTTAATCAGTTAAAAAGTCAATGAAAGCAACAAATATAAAGACTGTAAAATGTACTTAAATAGGAAACATTACTTATTTTAACCCAAAGTGGTCTTTAAGAATAGATGGGATGTATATTTTGACACATTTCGGTTGTACTACCTTGTTCATGACTGTGACGTATTGTGACACACAGCTATGGTCGTTATCATGCATGTTTATTTGAGGAACAATACGGGTGTTGAAAATTAAACATGGCAGTATCAACATTGATAACATCTTAAACAATTTTGCTTGTACTCACAACTCTTTCTATGTAAATTGACAATGCAGCAGCCTCCCTGAATATACACATTACAGGCTCTTACAAAGAAATATTTTTTTTCTTCTTAAAGCTGTTTCATAGTTGGTCTAAAGCCATGTTTACCCATGGATGAGCTCTTCCATTGGGAGTAACTTGAAGACATACCAACTAATTAATATTTTGCTTTTATTTTTAATAAAACTCTTTTTGTGACATACAATGTAGCTGGTAGTTTTGTGTGATTCAATAGTAAGTCTTGCAGTTCATCCAGCCTGGACTTAAGTTAAATTAAGAGATTCAGTCCAAGTATAAACTTGCTATGATTAACTTAAGATTTCATTTCATATCTACTCATACAGTTAAATTATTATAAAGTTTTATTTTGATATACATTCCAATGTAACTGGGAGTATTCTGGGCCAAATGACTCCTTATACATCTTTCTAATGTTGACTCTGAGAAGCTGGACATATGATGTGGTGACTATTGTTTGAACTGCAAAATTTCTCTTCCAAGGGCAGTAACCGTTATATTGCACTCAATATATTATAATAAAAGATTTGACTTTAAAATATTCTTGTTTTTATAGGTAGGAATGTGAGAAATCTGTATTTATATGCATCAATGCATTACCTCTGTCAAGGCACATACATTATGTTTTTGTCTGTCTGCCTATAAGCAACGTAACTCAAAAAGTAATGGACAGATTTTGATTAAAAGTTTAGAAAATTTCTGAAATAAGGAAGAAGGAAGAATAAGGAAGCCATACGTAAGGAAGAAGTGACTAGATTTCTAATTCTTACATAAACAAACAAACAAACACAAATGACTCATAGGTTAAGCAAATAGTGTTAATGTTTATCCTTTAACAATCTAACATGACAGAAGTTATTACACAAGCAAACTGTGTAATGATCTGCTTACTGGTACAGGGAGGGGAAACAATTGCCAAGAGAAGGCAAACATCCTTGTCAACAGGACCATCAAGACGTACGCACAATGCATAAAAAATAAACTTCCAGCTCCAAACTGGTGTGACAGTGCTGAAGCAGGACCCAGACAGTGTTTCTACCCCAGCGTCGCAGTTGAGAATCATGCACACAGGCCAGTCAGCTAAAGGGATATCCCTTTTTCAGGGATAGTCATGGTTATGAATGGTTAGCTCACATGACTCTCATCCTGAAGGCTGGGGTTGAATCCCTGCCCAGGCTCTCCCTCGCCCTGCCACATTCTGGCGTTGTAGGATCCATGCAGCACCTGTGCTGGGTCCATGGAATAAAAGGGTGGCAGCCTGTTTGGAGCATGAGAATGTGCCAGTAGTGAGGGGGTGAGAGAAGTGACTGATGAGGCCTGGTCACTATTCCTCTGACTGATCATGTGCCCTGGCTACTTAGCCACAGGATTGTTGCTTTGGCTTAACGGTCAGTGGCCATGAGTCTTGAGACAATGAATTTAACTGCTTAGAGATCTTCTCAAGCTACTCCAATGTTACCAATGATAACCAATTACCAAGGTTATCAATGATTTATTAATTGTTACATATATTAATTCTGATCTTAACCAATCCACAAGATTTTTTTTCTAATATGGAAGAATTAAGGTGTCACCAATTGGAGAGTCTTCTCCCTATTTGCGGTACCAAGGTCAAATACACCTGGGTATTACCTGAAATTATCATACTTCCTATTATGCAGTTCATACTTGAGGGGCAAAGTGAGAAAATGCACTGTCACTGAGAAAATGACAAAGTTCTGTAGTGTCTGTATATACATACATACATACATACATACATACATATATATATATATATATATGGAGAGAAAGAGAGAGAGAGAGAGAGAGAGAGAGAGAGTACATTCCATTTTGATCAGGTGGCGGGGTGGGTCACGATTCAAATAATTAAGTTTCCCCACTTAGCAGTAGAAAGAAAAACAAACAAAAACAAAAACAACCCATGGTACATACCCCAAATTATTTCCTTCCAAAATTACAATGCTATGTCACTATGTCCGTCATGGCAGATGCTGTAAAAACATTAATAAAGAAGTTCATCAGTGATAAGCCATCCATCCATCCATATTCTGAACCGCTTAATCCAATCGGGTCGTGGGATCAGTGATAAGCGATCCAGACACTTCCCTTTTGTGCAGTGACTAAAGAGAAGTATAAATAAGACACAATATAGCAATAAAACAGAACCAGCTGAACTATCAGAACCAGCGCTCTTTTGATCCAACAGTGGTTTGAGTGTTTGCTTTTCTGCTCTTACTGAGGGTTAGGGTTTCACCTTTGTACCATTACAGAGAAACTACAGAACTTTTGCCATTTTCTCAATGACAATGCATTTTCTCACTTTGCCTTCAAGTATGAGCTGAACTGCAGAACGGCAAAGGGCTGGATGGGCAGGTTTGGACGTCCACGGGGCATGGTCAGACATAGATGGATAGTAGCGTTCAGAACACCACCTTGTGGACAAATGGAAGAACTACAATTGATTTTGCATCTAGCCTGAAATTCAGCCCTGCCCATTAGCCCAATGCCCAACATTCTGAGGTTGTCAGTCCCTGTAACATAAAAATCCCACGGCTACCATACTGGCGGCTGTCCAAAATTAGGTAATCTTGATCTCCCATTAGCAACATTTTCAATATCTTCCCCGTCTTCTGCTGGTGCCGGAGGGAAAAACATAACGCATTTATAACACAGGTCCTTGCTCCTGGGAAGGCTCCTTCTCCAGATGTGGAATCACAGCAGGATATAAGGTGCATAACTTTAAAGAGTTTCTGTGTAATGTCTCCTCACACCCTCCTTTTTCTGGAAAGACTCTTTCAATCAATCCAGTGTTTCCTGTTTGCTAAACAACAATATAGGGCCCTGGCGACTACCAGACTGCAAGTCTACATCTGGCCTGTTTATTTCTGTGGCATACTAGAACCATCTCACTGGGTAAAAAAGGTAAAAATCATGAGATTTTTTTTCAATTGTGGTTACATAAACATATTTTTAAAAATGAAAAACATGAGAAATTGATATACATCACTTATAACCTAATAATTTGCTGAAGAGTCCTTTGAGTCGATCAATGCAACCAGGTGGTTTCTGTAACTCAATCAGAGTGCTGTCATTGGTCCAGGACCCTGTTGTCTGTTTGTTTATTATCCTTTTTTTACTCAGTTAAATTAAAAAAACAATGTCTTATTTCACTAAATTATAATTTATTAAACTTAATTTATAATTCATTTTACTCTCCAGTTATCTTTAATGGAAGGGTACAAATAAATTTGTTTCAGACTGTATATGATTTTCCTCATATATCTTGCCCCTTTCAAGTCCCTATCAAGTCATGGGCCCTCTTTATGCTTTTTCTGTCTTTCCTGTTAAGTCCAGCAACATTATACAAATTCTGTAATAAACATTTATTCAAATTAGATAAATGAATAAAAAATAGGAAATGTGAGGAGACTTATACCCATAAAGCTACCCTTGGCAAAGCATACTTGTCTGGCACAACACAGCCGCCAGACAATCATTCTGCCTACTACAATGCTGGACCAGATAAATAAGGACAAAAAAAGAATAAAGCTAGCCTTGGCAAAGCATACTTGTCTGGCACAACACAGCCGCCAGACAATCATTCTGCCTACTACAATGCTGGACCAGATAAATAAGGACAAAAAAAGAATTTGAATGGCAAACATATTACACTGAAACATGAACTTGGTTGCATGTTTTTATTTGATAAGCTTGTAAATTTTTGGCATAGTGATGATTAAGTTCCGGGGATTAAATGTTTTTCTTCGACCTCCATTAACACAATAACAGATGTGTCTCTCACAGCAGTGTGATGCTTCGCTTTCTGCGGGCAGCTGGTCCGGCAGGTTTGGTGCAGTCTGTGGCGCTGCAGCCACACGCCTCCACATGCATGTAGGTGTAAGGGACCGTGTCTCCATTCAGGCACACCAAGTCAACAGTGCGATTGCTGAAACGGATCTCCTTACAGCAGGAACAAGAGTGCTGCATTGCAGCTGCTGCTTCAGAGTATCTAAAGACAGAGAGAGCAGGTGTTAATACACTGAACTAATAATGCCAAAATATTTGTTAATTTTCAGGGAAAGCCATAAATGCGACTTTAGTGCTTACTTAGTGAAAGTGTTGCAGGATCCTTCACAGTACGGCATATTCACCTCCTGTTCAGACTGACAGCCATGGCTTAAAACTTTAGTCTTCATGGGGACTAACTTGCAGGCCTTCTCTTTATCCACACCTTCACAAAAAATCATTTTTATTCAGTCTTTTGAGCATCATTTATAGTAGAGAAGTAAAAAAATCATACTTACAAGTTTTGCAGCAGCCATTTGCAGAAGTCTGAATTGTGCCCTACGAAAGAAAATGTAAAATTGATTTGCACTTTTCATCATAAAGATCAATCCAGATTGATCTGTTGATAGAAATACTCACAGGTTGGCAGTTTTCCTGCTGGAATGGAGGACAGACTATGTGTGATCTGATTGTTGTGAAAGTAGCACCAATCTTAAGACAGATGTAATGCTCACACTTATTCTCAGGTGGTGACCAGGTTTCTCCTTGCTGCAGAGCAATGATATGGATGTTCAAACACACAGGAGCAGCAGTACAAAGCAATGTTAAAGGTGCATTGCGCAAGTTCAAATGCTAAATACTATTATTTTCTCTCCACAACATCCTCGTACAATTCCCTGATGTGCAGGATGAGCCAATCTTCATTCACCTCAGTTGCCTCTGTTTCTCTTGTCCTGTTTCTGTATGCTCAGTGAGAGGGATTCTGGCTCGAATCCTCAGGGTGTGTGTGTAGATTGACATGCTGCACATGCTCGTTAACCTGGCTGCTGCCAGTATTGTAGTATTGTATTGAATTGTTTACTCCACTGCCATTTGAGCATCATTGAGACACCACTGACGACTATAGATGGATAACAACAGACAGGTGGGCTCAAGTGCCTCTCAAACACCAACATATTCCTCAGCGGATCCTCGACGCCGGGAGCTTTGCCTGCTCGGGTGGTGGCAGGGTCGTTGCCGTGGTGAGTACTCTTGCCTGGGCAGCTGAGGGTCATGTGCTGCAGCCGCATGGCTGTGGTGGTCTTCACTGGTGTGGGTGGTCCTGCTTTAGCACTGTCTGTGGTCCTGCATCCCTATGTGGCTAGATCTCCAAGATATTGTTTTCTCAAAGCAGTGTCAAGCCAGATGTTCATGTTTATTTTACTAATTTGTATATTTACCTTTTTTAAGTTAAAAGAGACAGTCACTTGGGACTAGAGTTTATGTTTGGGAAGACTGGGGTGGGGGGAGTTAACCTTTTAATTTTCTTTGTGTCTGTGTGATTGTACAGTATATGTGATATACTACAGTATATGTTTGTTTTTATATTGTTGTGTGAAGGCTGTTGTAATTCTCTTTTATGCAGACATTATTCTTAATATGTAAAGCACTTTGTGTTGCCCTGGCCTGAAAGGTGCTTTATAAATAAATACATTTGAATTTAAATAAGACAAAGAAAAGAAAAACAGTCAACGTGGAGTCTGACCGTCGCAGGGGTAAAATGAGAGTCAATTTCAGAGCAGCTTTCTATAAATGGAGAGAGCTCAGATTTGCTCTGGGAATATAATGGAACCCTCAGCTGGCTTTCTTTTAACTAAAAAGGTAAATGTGATATGGATGACGGAAATCAGGATATCTGCTATCGCAATGCTACCTTCTCAGCATGTAACACTAACCTTACTGTTAGCATACAAGCTAAAACAGGCTTGTGGCGTTTCTTTGCCATGACAACCCCTAGCATACAGGTAGCGTTCGGCTATCCGGATGCTAGCTATGCAATGCTTTATTTATTTATTGTGTATTTAACTAAGACTCAGACTGAATGCAGTACAGGTTAACAATGACCAATGAAGTCAAAGCGGTCCATCCCATACATAACATTGGCGTCATTTAAACTTGTCACTGCAGGGGGCAGACTTATGAAAGAAAGCTTGAACTTGCGTTATGCTCCTTTAAAGTACTAGTATGTTTCATATCAATTTAACATTAATCTGTTGAATCATATTCATTAAAAATAATCCACCTTACCTTCAAGAGCTGTTGCGTACCATTCACGTTGATGACACATTGTTTCTGCACACACTCTCCACAACATTCATCTGACACAGTTTCCACATATTCAAAGCCCTAAAAAATAAGTTACTTGAGTTCAGCCTCACCCAACACAAATAAAAACAAGATTGTATATGTTTTGTGTGTGAATGACTGCAGTCTTTCTTACCAGGTCACAGTTCTCTTCACATTGCTTCATTACACAAGTTATTTTGAACAGACCAGATTTTGGGTCAACCACATTGCTGCAGGTACAGTCCTGACATTTAGTCAAAGGAACTGAAGAACCGAGCTTAAAAAACAGGGGGAAGGAGTTCATACTTATCATTTTAGCCACACAGGACATGTGAAGCAAAATATATGAAAAGGTTTAAAGTTGATAAAAACAAATGACTTATCATTTGCTTCTTTTTTACCTGATACTCTACTTCATTGTGGACACACACTCTTTTGGGTTCTAGAAAAGAGTAAGACACAAACAGATACAAAGGGACTTGTACAAATGTTTTTTCATATGTTTACTTAAACATGAGTTCAAATAAAATGAATTAACTTACCACATATCTGTTCTGGACAGCATTTCCCCTCAGGAACGCTAATAACAGGCTTGTATCCAACAGGACAGTTTCCACTGTTTTCTGGGCAAGTGTTGATTTGGCATTCTGTAGAGATTAAGTTGAAAAGGTTGCTATTCATAGAATTTAGTTACAAATAGTAATCTTTAAATGTGAAAGCATATGTGTATTGATGTGATATATCTTACGGCAAACATAGGCCAAGCAGCAGGGGTCTGATGGATTTGTTTGGCTCACAAGGACATACCCCGCACTGGTGCAGTTAGAAATGGGTGGTGCTGGGCATGTTTTAGGTTTACAAATCACAGTCTTTGTGGGCTCATCACAAATGCAGTTCTGGCATTTGTACTCAAACCTCTCGTTAAACTAAAAGAGTAAATCAGAATTGTGAATTAATTGTCTCTTGCAAGTAAACAATAAGGGATATGTTTTTAAGTGTGACTTGAACTCTGCTCACCTCACGAGCAATGCCCTCAGGATCAAGACATCCTGTTTAAAAAACGAACAATAATTCAGAAGGACGTCGTGAGTGATTCAGTAAATAAGGTCTGTCCAATTGTAGTGCACGCCATACTTACCACACTTTTCAACACATATGCCAGACTCTCTGTTGAATAGTTTCATGCCATCAGGGCAAAAGCACCCCTCAACGGTGAAGTTCATTGATGGTTCACTGAGACTATATAATAACATAAATATCACATTCTCAAAAAAGCACAAGAAAATTTAAATCAACACAAAAAATACACTTTATTTTTGTGTAAACCTACGTGTCTTGACAGGTTGGCTGATCTACAGGACCACAAGGCTTGTAAACTTTGTTTGGTGGGCAGTCACTGGCTGTTGGAGATGAAACGAACGAATGAAAAAATAAATGGCATAGTGGCATAGCCACAAATAACCCTTTTTAATATATGCTTCCAACCATATAATAAAATGTAAATTAGCCTCTTCCATCAGACCTAAATGCCACCAAATAAAAAGTAACAATGGGGGTGCACTTACCACATAGTGTGGTGTGGTTTCTCCAGTGAAGGCAAACTCCAGCCTGAGCACAGGCAGCAGCATAAGTTTGCAAGCTTGTGCATTCCACAACAGGGTTTGATACATGGCAACTATCAAACACACAACCTCTGTAGAAATTGTCTGGAGAGACCAAAGGATGGCATTCTGCAAAGACACTGCAAAAGAAAAATTAAAAGATTGCTACATAAGTACATTGTTTTGGCCATATATCTACCTTACTGAAATAAAGATCTACCTGCTCTTGAGCATGTCACATATGGAGTCCGGCTTGCAGGGCGTTGGTTCCAGTGGAGGTTCAGGTACATTTGTGGGTTTGACAGATGGTGTCGGACAGTTGGGTTGGTAAATATCTTTTGCTGGCCAGTGGTCAGCCATTACTGCACAATTTTCCACTAACTGACCTCCTGGCAACATGCAGTCATCTGCTTGATTGTTGGTGCATGTTCCTAAATAGAGTTAAAGTGTTACAGTCTAACTTCAAACAAAAGAATTAAATTGAGAAGTCACTTGAGGAGAAGTTCTTACCACAGTGACCCTGTGTGTTTCCGGCAAAGTGCTGATATGGAAGGTTGATACTAAAGCCAGTCATTCCGAATGTAATGACCACTTGTAGGCGAGGGATCTCAAATACTAAGTTAATGCCAGAACTCATGATCTTAATACCACCTTGTGAATAAGGCAGTTTAAGACTTGCTCCATTTTTAATTACCTAGAGTTTGAAAAATATACCAAACACAAAACAGGAAGAAAATACAGTAAGTTATTCCTACTATTTGTTTCTACAATGGTTAGCTGAAGTCATCGTAAATAAAATAGAAATTGTCAAGAGAATGTAGACCAGGTATATTATTTTTTTTTTTCATTTTTTGTCTTTTTTCTTTTTTTACCTCCAACTGCGGGGCTCCAATAAGATTATGATTGATGAGTGTGACGGATAGTGGTCCAAATGATATGATTATTGATCGTGGACAAGAAACATCTTCCGTAGGATCACAAAAAACATTATCAGTATAAATCTTTAGATTATGTCTTGCTGTGATTTCCTCCATCAAAACATAAGTACAATTTCCTTGATAACTATAATAAAGTCCATCAAATGTGATGTAATGAGGATCTCCCCAGCCCTCACAAACACCTGAGAAGAAAAAGAAAAAAAGTCAATATCAGAGAAGAAGCATAGGCTAAAAGAAACAAATTCAAACATGCGATTAGAAACTTACAGTCACATGCATAATGCTGGCAACAGTAGAACTCATCATAAACCAGAACTGGTTCTTTCCCATTGGTACAAGTTATATTCTGGATGGGTGGACACTCGTACTCAATTATTTCAATGGTATTGTTTTCAATGCATCTGGCCATAGTACAGTTGCACAAAAAGAAGGTCTCATTTTGCTTTGAAAAATAGAAAGGAACAAATTATGTAGGAACATAACTATACACTAAACATATTAAGCCTACATAATAATGTAGCACTGACTTCATCATGTAAGAAACAATGCAAGTCTTACAACAACATCCCATTCAGGACATTCGGGTATGAGTGGGGGTGTGGGTGCTGGTGTAGATGTAGGTGTAGGCGGAGGGCTGGTCGGGCAAATGGTAGTCCTGTTGTTTAGTTCACAGACATTGGAACATGTCATTGTAAGACATATTCCTGATCCAATGTCAGTCATATTGAATATGACTTCCCCTGAGTTCGGTAAAGGAAAATCAAGAGACACATTAGAATGGGAAAATACTTAAAATAATTTCAATATCTTGATGTAGTTAGAATCTTACCTGGTGAGTAATGGGTTCCATTAAAAATACAAAAGCATGGTGTCGTGAAGATTGGAGTAGTTTTTATTGTTGTATGGATACTGATTTGAGGAGAGTAAGTTGGTAAAGGGGTTGTTGATTCTGGGGGACCAGTGATAATTGTTGTGGATTTCGTTGTGGTGGTGGGGGTAGTTGTAGTTGGAGTGGTGGGTTGTGTAGTGGCCTTTGTGGTTGTAGTGGGGGTAGTTGTAGTTGGTGTGGTGGGTGGGGTTGTGGCTTTGGTGGTGGTGGTCGGAATAGTGGAAGTTGGAGTGGTTGGTGGGGTTGTGCCTTCTGTGGTAGTACTTGGGGTAGTTGTAGTAGGTGTGGTTGGTGGGGTTGTGGCTTTGGTGGTGGTGGTTGGGGTAGTCGTAGTTGGTGTGGTGGGTTGTGTAGTGGCTTTTGTGGTAGTACTTGGAGTAGTTGTAGTAGGTGTGGTTGCTGGGGTTGTGGCTTTGGTGGTAGTGGTCGGAGTAGTGGTAGAAGGAGTAGTTTGTGGGGATGTGCCTTCTGTAGTGGTGGTTGGAGTTGTCGTAGTTGGAGTGGTGGGTGGGGTTGTGCCTTCTGTCGTAGTACTTGGAGTAGTGGTAGTTGGCGTGGTGGGTGGGGTTGTACCTTCTGTGGTGGTGGTTGGAGTAGTCGTAGTTGGTGTGGTGGGTGGGGTTGTGCCTTCTGTGGTAGTACTTGGGGTAGTTGTAGTAGGTGTGGTTGGTGGGGTTGTGGCTTTGGTGGTTGTGGTGGGGGTAGTTGTAGTTGGTGTGGTGGGTGGGGTTGTGCCTTCTGTCGTGGTTCTTGGAGTAGTTGTGGTAGGTGTGGTTGGTGGCGTTGTGGCTTTGGTGGTGGTAGACGGAGTAGTTGTAGTCGGTGTGGTGGGTGGGGTTGTGCCTTCTGTAGTGGTGGTTGGGGTAGTTGTAGTTGGAGTGGTGGATGGGGTTGTGGGTTGTGTGGTGGTGGAGGGGGTAGTTGTAGTTGGTTTGGTGGGTGGGGTTGTGCCTTCTGTTGTAGTACTTGGAGTAGTAGTAGTAGGTGGGGTTGGTGTGGTTGTGGCTTTTGTGGTGGTGGTCGGAGTAGTGGTAGTTGGAGTGGTTGGTGGGGTTGTGCCTTCTGTGGTAGTGGCGGGGGTAGTTGTAGTTAGTGTGGTGGGTGGGGTTGTGCCTTCTGTAATAGTACTTGGGGTAGCTGTAGAAGGTGTGGTTGGTGGGGTTGTGCCTTCTGTGGTGGTGGTTGGAGTAGTGGTATTTGGGGTAGTTGGTGGGGTTGTGGCTTTCGTGGTGGTGGTTGGAGTAGTGGTAGTTGGGGTGGTTGGTGGGGTTGTGGCTTTTGTGGTAGTGGTTGGGGTAGTTGTAATTGGAGTGGTCGGTGGGGTTGTAGCTTTCGTGGTTGTGGTTGGAGTAGTGGTAGTTGGGGTGGTTGGTGGGGTTGTGGCTTCTGTAGTTGTGGTTGGGGTAGTTGTAGTTGGAGTAGTGGATGGGGTTGTGGATTGTGGGGTGGTGGAGGGGGTAGTTGTAGTTGGTGTGGTGGGTGGGGTTGTGCCTTCTGTCGTAGTACTTGGAGTAGTAGTAGTAGGTGGGATTGGTGTGGTTGTGGCTTTTGTGGTGGTGGTCGGAGTAGTGGTAGTTGGAGTGGTTGGTGGGGTTGTGGCTTCTGTGGTGGTGGTGGGGGTAATTGTAGTTAGTGTGGTGGGTGGGGTTGTAGCTTTCGTGGTTGTGGTTGGAGTAGTGGTAGTTGGGGTGGTTGGTGGGGTTGTGGCTTCTGTAGTGGTGGTTGGTGTAGTGGTAGTTGGGGTGGTTGGTGGGGTTGTGGCTTTTGTGGTAGTGGTCGGGGTAGTTGTAGTTGGAGTGGTCGGTGGGGTTGTAGCTTTCGTGGTGGTGGTCGGAGTAGTGGTAGTTGGAGTGGTTGGTGGGGTTGTGGCTTTCGTGGTGGTGGTTGGAGTAGTGGTAGTTGGGGTGGTTGGTGGGGTTGTCGCTTTTGTGGTAGTGGTCGGGGTAGTTGTAGTTGGAGTGGTTGGTGGGGTTGTGGTTTTCGTGGTGGTGGTTGGAGTAGTGGTATTTGGGGTGGTTGGTGGGGTTGTCGCTTTTGTGGTAGTGGTCGGGGTAGTTGTGGTTGGAGTGGTCGGTGGGGTTGTAGGTTTCGTGGTGGTGGTTGGAGTAGTTGTAGTTGGTGTGGTGGGTGGGGTTGTGCCTTCTGTCGTAGTACTGGGGGTAGTTGGTGTAGTAATAGTAGGTGGGGTTGGTGTGGTTGTGGCTTTTGTGGTGGTGGTCGGAGTAGTGGTAGTTGGCGTGGTTGGTCGGGTTGTGCCTTCTGTGGTGGTGGTTGGGGTAGGTGTAGAAGGTGTGGTTGGTGGGGTTGTGCCTTCTGTCGTAGTACTGGGGGTAGTTGTAGTAGGTGTGGTCGTTGGGGTTGTGGCTTTTGTGGTTGTGGTTGGGGTAGTTGTAGTTGGAGTGGTTGGTGGAGTTGTGCCTTCTGTGGTAGTACTGGGGGTAGTTGTAGTAGGTGTGGTGGGTGGGGTTGTGGCTTTTGTGGTGGTGGTTGGGGTAGTTGTAGTTGGAGTGGTTGGTGGGGTTGTGGCTTTTGTGGTGGTAGTTGGAGTAGTGTTAGTTGGGGTGGTTGGTGGGGTTGTGGCTTTTGTAGTGGTGGTCGGGCT
>JBBDHI010000010.1:17468804-17491161 GCA_037177115.1 Craterocephalus stercusmuscarum | reverse complement strand
AAAAATCTGTTTTCTCATTGTTTTAAAGGGTTATGAAAAAAAGAATAAAAAAATAATAATTCTCCCTTTAACTTTTTTTTAGCAATACCAAAAAGCTGCCTGATTGAAACAAGGGTGCCTAACTGCATCATTCAGCATGAATTACATGTTCCGTGAGCAATGTCAGCCACAGGGGAATATCATCCTGAAAGCTCTCTGTGGCCCTCTTGTGTTGTGCAGATGGATGATGAACTGGTGGGGCAGCAGGAAGGCACGAAACCATCCAGAGTCTCTGTACAGCCGTTGGGAGCAGGATCACGACCTGCAGGGTTTCGGTCAACTGGGCCTTTTCTACGAGTACCTGGAAATGGGTAAGAAACCAGCAAATTATCAATCCATTATTCACAGAGAGATAACAAAAAGTTCAGAAGACCATCTTAGCTCTTTTCAAGGAGTTGAATTTGAGTCAGAGCAAAACTCAGTCCTAAGTCCTACTGCTTTTCATAGGAAAATGTAATGAAGTCTTTCTGTACCATTAAACTATAAATTTAGCATTCATAGGTTAATAGATAGATGAATCCTGCAGGTGGTGCTCTTTGCATTTTACATCCCGACATTCCCTCTCTCTGTGTCCCAGTGATCCAGTTTGGTTTCATCACACTGTTTGTGGCCTCCTTCCCTTTGGCGCCCCTCTTGGCACTCATCAACAACATCATTGAGGTCAGAGTGGACGCCTGGAAGCTCACCACTCAGTTCAGACGTCCCGTGGCAGCTAAGGCTCACAGCATAGGAGCGTGGGAGGAAATCCTCAGTGGCGTGGCCGTACTCTCTGTTGTCACAAATGTGAGTGCTGAACTTGGCCAATGGGTCTTTATCAGATGCATGATGCAGATGTTGCTAACCCAGCCGAGAATGATGTTTTCCCTCTCTCGTAGGCATTCATTGTGTCCTTCACCTCTGATATGATCCCTCGGCTCGTGTACATGTATGCCTACCAGCCGCAGGGTGAGATGAATATGAAAGGTTACATAGACAACAGCTTGTCTGTGTTTAATATCTCCGACTTCACGGAGTCCAGCGTACCAGACGACAAACCTCTCTGGTTCAACAGCACCACCTGCAGGTAAGATTGCACGACTTTGTGTAGGAAATGTTTCCACTTTTATGTTATAACTGTTATGGAAATTATTCATTGACCTTTTACTTAAAAAAATAAAGAGCACAGAAACAGTGCCATGCTGAAATACTGCATGATTACACCATGATTTCATCCTCCTCTGCTCTACCAGGCTTTATACTGACAATCAAACAACATCTGCGCTGCAATTGGTTGAAATATCTTATTTGTTTGCTCTTCCTCTGCAGGTATCGTGACTACCGCTACCCTCCTGGACATGAGAAGCAGTACTCCCACACTATGCAGTTCTGGCATATTCTGGCTGCCAAGTTGGCTTTCATCATCATAATGGAGGTAAATCCAGACCTCAGTCCATCACCAACACTAACCCACATATAAACTGAGTCATACAACAATCAGCTAACATTATGAGCACTGACAGGTGAAGTGGGTAACACCATTCATCTTGGTACGATGCTGTGTTTTACTGTGAAAACCGTTATCCAGGCATTAACATGGTAGATAGTTTGACACTTACCACCTACATAAACCTTTCTGTATACCAGTCCCACACCCCAACCCGGTAACACTTCCTCATGCCTCATCCAGCCTGAAAGCACTGTGCCCTGTAAACACTGGTTAGGAAGGTTCAAAATACACAACAAATTGTTGTTCACTTAGCCTTTTAACTCCCCAGAAGTCAATCTTTGGGATCTAATGGCATATCTGGAAAGTGAGGTCAGTCCGGAAAAACACAGCAATCCACTGGGGCACAAAATGCAAAAAAGACTTTTCACTTTTGATTAAGTAAATTTCATTCATCATGCAAAATAGTTGAGTAAATTCACTTGATAATAAACTGCAATAGTCACAGAAAAACATTTTGTCTTCAACATGTATTCAGACCAGCAGTACATGTTAAAAAAGACACACTAACCCTAGTTGTTGCGTTTAGGTTGTTTTTTTTTTGGAGTGGTTAGTTGGGCCGAAACTTTTGATTTAGCATTTCTTGTTGATAGACTTTTCTAAATTTCTTCTTCTCTTGGTTTTAGTTGGAACCTTTGTGTTATCTCCTCTTTACCTTTCATGCAGGGCTGGGCGATATGAACCAATTTTCATATCTTGACAATTTTTTCCTTAATCACGATATACGATACAGTATATATTTCGATATAAACTTTGTTTGGTCAAGTAAACAAACAGACGGTTCAAATTTAAGGTCTTGAGAGCTATCCTTTTATTAAGGATCAGAAAAATCTGCATTAAAATATTTGACTGAAATGAAATTTGAGTATTAGAATAACAAATACTTTTTAACAACCATAACAAAGATAGTTATGCAAAAAGCTAAATAAGAGATATTTTTTATCACAAAACAAGCTTCTTTCATTCTATATCTCGTGTGACAAAGTCTTGATATATCTGAAAATCTTGATATATTACCTAGCCCTACTTGAATGGCTTTACCTCTTTTCATTTTTTGTATTCTTCCAGTTTTCACGTAATAGAAGCTGGTAACTGTGAATTAGCTTCTACCTTAAATCAGCTGCAGTTTAAGCCAACCACTTGCATCTTCTTCCTCCACAGCATGTCGTTTTCCTAGTTAAGTACTTTGTGGCTTGGTTGATTCCGGATGTTCCTTCTGATGTGAGGGCTCGTGTTAAAAGGGAACGCTACCTGGTTCAGGAATATCTGCACAACTATGAAGTGGAGAACCTGAAGAACCAACTCAGCCAACAAAGCAACAAAGAGTGCTCCTGCGCGCCGATGATCTATCCATCGTTACCCAAACACGAGGTGCTGTCAGAGTGTCTTTAGCCCAACGAGCTGCTGGTCAGTGAGCCGGTGATGTAGCTCTCCCTGCTTGTGCGTTCTGACCACCATGTTGCTGAATTCCCTGTGTTTTGTTTAAGAGGTAGTTTTCCTCACTTCACAGCTGTCATTTCTCTATTTACCTGCTGACAGTGGAAAAGCACAGATAGGAAAGACGATGCTGACACTTTGAGACACTTGAAATTGGATGTTTTTCTCATATTTATGGCTTTTCAGTCTCTTGTGTTGTAATTGTGAAAATGAAGGAAATGAAAAAAATGCTGTAATGACAGAGGTTATCTTCTACACTGTGTCTAAAGCTGATAGCTTACTTTTAGGAATAATATTTGTTCCTAAATTAATTTTTTTAAGTGCCACTATAAGTAACCAAAAACTTGATGCCTTAATATATCACCGACTTCTCTTTGGTTCTGCGAGTCATATGACACTTTTTTGTACTCATGGACAGACAGACAGGGTTCTTGTGTCATGTGCATATTTATGTTTGCCTATTATTTCCACTTTTAACAGTTTCTTGAAAAATGTGAACAACTGGTCATTTGTCTACATTGACATCACCTCACAGACGAGAAACCAAATTGCTTCCTAATTTTAAATCTGGACTCGTTTTTAATCAAATCTCATAACCACTTGTCTGTTCTGCCAGTCTTCAGCCTGTAGTGTGAAGTAGCTTTTTATTAAAAAACAAAAATCTGTGCTGTTATTACTGTGAGCGAGGACAGATTTTGTCCTGCAATGGCCAGTTGTTCAGCAGCAGAAGCAGCAGGTGGTGTTTATGGTGTTCCTGAAGAGGAGGAAGCTCTGACAGAGATAAGATCTTTTTTTTTAATGTACTCATGTTAGCCAGCACGTCCCAGCTGATGATTACCTGCTCCAGCCTGCTGAACTATGTTTGCTCCATCACACTAAGATCATCAGCCATCACCTTTCGCAGCTGTTGTGCTTCTGGTTTCCTCAGCTGTGGGTGTAGAGAAGGAAAGATATACATTCTTTAAATTTTCGCACAAAGCACTTAAAGACACATGACTACCAAGGCGTCAAGACGTCAAACTAGTTGTTTATAGGAGAGTATGCATTCATATTCAGTGTTTTGAAGCTAGACAGAGGGATGAAGACTATTCTCACCTTGATGCTTGTATGAAGGTTTTTTGTTTAAATGTCAAAAAGGTTAAAAGCAGCCTGTGATTGAATAATGATGATGGAACTTTTATATATATGCATTTGATTGCCTGCAAAAAAATATGTAATAGGTATGTTACCGAAAAAATTTAATTCTGTGTATGGTAGCCGACTGTGCGACAGACAAACATATAAATCTGTTTGAGGTGTTTAGATATGACCATGTTCCAGTTTGCCTTACCTGTGCCCTGTGCTCGGCTAAACTCATGCTCAGTGATGCCTTAACACATTAAAAAAAGAAAATTATTTAGAATTAATTTTGATCTTGTCTATGCTCTTTTGTTTTTCTTTATTACTTATATTTTCATTTTTTCATTTTTTTAAGGCAATCAGTTTACTGTTCGCTCAAAATCTTTTTTTTCTTTTGCAAGTTATGTTTTGTTCTGTTTTATATTCTTCTTATACTCTAATATGTAACATTGCAAAGGTAAATATCTTAATAAAGTACCAGTTTAACTTGTGCTGTAGTTTGACATGTTTGGACTGATCCTGTGTGCTGTAGATTTTCAGCTCTGTGTCTTGATGAAATGAGAGTTGTTCACAGAACAGATGGCCAAAGAGACTCCTAATAACTATTCAGTGTTTTTATTTCACACTGGTGGGGGTGTTTTACACCCAAATATGCTGGCAGGCTTGTCTGGCTTGGCAACAGCGCAGAAGCACTGTGACAAAGAAATGGGCAACACTTAGGTTCAGGTAGGTTTTATGGATTACTGTGATTTGGAACATAATACTGTCATTTAAACATGACTTTATGTTTATATACAAGTGATCAATATGTAATTATATTTTTCCCCTCTTTTCCCCTTAACGTTAACAACCATATGAAATGTGAAGCTTGAAAAAAACACATGACATATAACTGGTGCTACATGTCTAAACTACATGTTCCTCCTCAGCCTGACCTTGGCTGACACTTCCTGGCTGATTACCATGCTTTTCCACATCCAATACCATCTGGATTGGCTACAGTAGAAACTGCCCCTGAGGCTGTGAGAATATTCTCCTGCAGCTAATTCTACATCAGCATAATCTGCATAGATGCTTCGGGACATGTGGAGGACCTGTCTGCTGTGCGTAATGACCACTCCGCTCTGGTCCTAAACTAAACAGAGCTGTCGCACCGTCAGAGGTCTAGTGTTTGTGAGACCGTGGAGAGAATCCATTTCTATCACTTATACTCAATAATCGGCATCTTTCTCCTTCTGCTACCAAAACTGCGATGAGAACAGGGCGCGCCGGCTCTGCTGATACAAAACGCGGGAACGTGCACCTGAGTTTCCTGAGCTGCATCTCTGCCTTCATGAAGAGGACTGGCTACTTGTACACCCCTATTTGTTGACCGATCAGTCTTTGGCTTTGGACATGTGCTTCTCCAGCCTCATCGCCTGCAACAATCCTCTCTTCGCCTGGTTGATAAAAAGCTGACAATTCAGGGATATTTACGGTGTTTTGCTGTCATGTCCTCAATATCCAGGACAAGCAGGCGGCTTCACTGAAACACACCGGACTGCTGGGAAAAGGCAGGTGTGTCTTAATGACCAACCTGAGTTCACAGTTTCACCGGAAATGTAAATATATAGGCTATGATCATGGAAATGCCCTGAAAACATCTTCTTACTCTTTATTCAATTGAGAGAAACATAATAAATGCTTTCTACAAACCAGATACCCAGTTTCATTTATCTTGCATCATCTAGTATACCAGCTGTGACTGCTCTATCATCCCTACACAACACTGCCTCTGCGCGGTAGGTTACATACTGTACTTTTTGGTTTTGTTCCACATGACCAGCGAAGACGTTCTTTGAAGGACGGGAGTAGGCTACTGAATTTTCCACTTTTTCAAGTAAATGATATATATCTATAGATATTATAGTTTAATTTCCAAATGTATTGTAGTCTGTTAACGCTACAGGTCCATCCACACCCCGAGAAATAACGTGGTCTAAGCATGCATGTATGCATTTGCAATGAGTGAATAATAGCTCTGGGGGTCCGTTGCTACTCATCCTAAAATAAATTTCAGTCCACTTAAGAATCAGTGAAGGTGACTGGTCGAGCAATTATGCCCATTCACAGATTTTCAAGTTGTAATTGAATTAGAGGAGAGGAGCCGTGCATGGGAGCGGAAGGGGAGGAGGGGCGCCGCACGGAGCAGCTGACAGGTACACGAGCTGCGCGCTGTCCGCGGTGCTGAAAGCTCCTCCGGCTGCTGCCACACCGGGGATACTCACCTCAGGTTAGACCGGAGCTCCGCTAACCTTCACCAGCTCATCACGCAGACCCCACTTTGATCTTTTAAAAAGGGAAAAAAAGAGAAGAAAATACTCTACCCAATATTTTCATTATCTGTGTTGCTGGTTTTCTTATCGTTGACTGGATCTTAAAATGGCACTGCGTGGATTAACATTGCGCAAGGCAGAAGCGGAGTTATTTGACTGCTGTTTTGTGACTGTGAAATCAGCTCTTTCAGACTGAGCGTGTTTCCCCCTCTTTCTCCATTTTCTGGCTCATCCTTCTCTGGACATCCGGACATTTTCTGCTAAAAGGAAAGAGGCGCAATATTTGGATTAATATTTTAACAATATGCTCTTTAATGCTGCACTACCATTTGTTATAGTATTATAGGATTATTTTTTTTAAAAAAAGATCATTTGGATATGGAGCCAGGCAAAGAGAAAGCTCTCCCCACCACCAAAGAAGGGCTTAAACAAATCGCAGGAAAGGCCCTGGGTGGTCTGTACAGGTAAGAAAGAGAAAAGATCAATCATGCATTTCTTGTAAGCACAAAATTTTGCTAAATTCTGATTAATTCATGTATAAAATACGCGAATGTTAAATGGCATGTCAAACGTAGCCTACACTGGTATAAGTATGCTTTTTCCCCCAAGCAAAATTGTTAAATCAAAATCTGATCTTTAAAGCACGAAACACGTAAGGAATGTTGAAAGCAGAGTCGTGTGGCCCGAATATTTAAGGATCAGATATTTCCCAGGAGGACGGTACCCTCCACCAGCAGCTGTGGGTGTTTTTAAATAATTAATGAAACAGAACGAGTCGTGACACAAGGTCGGAGGATATCTATTACCTTATGTATCCATCTGTACTAATTCAAGATCGATGAGCTTCATATTACTTGACTTATATTTTCCTAACCATGAAAATCTACGATGGTAGATCTACACTAAATATAGTCCGAAGGAAAACTGACTGGCCCATCAGTTCAGATTTACTCTAAGGGAGCTGGTTGTGGAACACATGATTAGATGTGTTAAATCTTGAATATTTTAGCTTTTTAAGTTAAAATGTTAATCAAATTGATTGCATTTTAACAAAAATATGAAAACTAGTTTCTTTTAAATAAAAAACAAAACAGGGAGCTGTTATACATAGTTTACGTGACCTTTTGTACAACCACAAATCCTGTTCGTTCAGTTTTAACGCACACAAAGGGCTTAAATTGTTTATTTCGAAGCTGTAGTAGAAACGTGACTAAAACCCGTAAAGGGGAAAAAATGATGGATGCATTTTGAGTAGTAGCAGGCCTGATGTGTCCTGTGCGGCCTCACATTTCAGCATGTAAAAATTAAGATTTCCGTGCAGACATTAAACATGATCATAAAGGCATGATTCCAGCATCATGTTGACGCGAGCTAATAGAAAAACCAGAAAGGTAAAAACGAACCCCAGCCGACAGTGATGCTGATAACACTGCAATGCGGTATGAGGGTCACCCATTTCTTCGATTCACAGCTGGTCTTTTTTTCCCAGGAAGAAACGAAAATAAACGACATTTTGATTTCTGAACACTGTGCAGGCTTTTCAGGGCCTGGGTATGGTTAAAGTTATAATTAAGGCCTGTTGTAGAAAAAGCAGAATATAAAACTGGAACCACGATTTTAAATAGCCTTTTAAGGTGGAGGTAGGGAATTGTTGCACAGATGGATTATTTTTTCCTTCAAAATTAAAAAATAAAAGAAAATAAAAATGGAGTTTCCGACAGCAAATCCATGTTTTCTGTGGGGGAAAAGAGAAAAAAGGCTCCTAATGTTTGATTTAACATCCAAATCGACTGTATGTAACCTAAAAAAGAGTATCCTGTTATATAATCGGCTTGTGGTGCAGGAGGCTTGAAAGGCGACAGCAAACAGGTGAGGCGATCGAGCTGACGGAGGATGGGAGACCCAGGGAGGACCAGGAGCGGAAGGCTCCCCTGTGTGACTGCACGTGCTTCGGGCTGCCGCGCAGATACATCATCGCTGTGCTGAGCGGGCTCGGCTTCTGCATCTCCTTCGGTATCCGGTGTAACTTGGGTGTGGCCATCGTCAGCATGGTCAATAACAGCACAATCCATCAAAACGGAAAGATCATCATCAAAGAGGTGCCTGTAAACTCCACCTACCTCCACGCAGGGACCCTCTTGTCTGATAGGTGATGTGGGCCAGAGCCAGGAAACCAATAGATTCTCTGTGGTTAGATACCAGCTATAAAATGAGATTTTCAAGAGGGAAGAAAATAAAATAAAATAAAGGTCCAATGTTTGTTTTATTGCATTCAATTTGAAACAAAGGGATACGGAAACAATTTGTATTTTTCGTTTCTGTTAATTAAAGTTAGCATTTTGTTAAAAATTCACTCATTTTCGTTACGGATTAGCTACCCATAAATCATTGAATAATCTAACAATAGAGCCTGTTTATACCCAATTACCAGCAAGCATTTAAAAAATGTAGCATTTTTTTCATTTACAACAACCGAATAACACGTTTGAATTTAAAATAATTGTGTTCATTTTTGTGTCTGAAAGAAAGCGAAATTCAACTGGGACCCAGAGACCGTGGGGATGATTCATGGATCGTTCTTCTGGGGCTACATAGTAACTCAGATTCCAGGAGGGTATATATCCTCAAGACTGGCTGCAAACAGGTAAAACACCCGATGATTTACAAAAAAACAGCGTGAGTAGGTTATTCAGAAATAAGATATAGGCGACTTTCAAAAATGGTTACAGCCATATTTTTCCACTGAACTGAACGAATAATGCTTGTACCCGTCAGTCATACGAAGAAACCAGCTGATGACCTGGGGATTTGGCTGATGCCCGCCAGGCGTGCCTCCTCATGTTAATGAGCTCCCGTGGGACCACCGTGTCTAATCCTTTATGTTGAAAGGCATGGCAACCGTACCAGCCAAAGCCTTGTGTAAAATGCGGTTTTAAGTCAGGGTTCAATGTACTGTAGACCATCACATCACTGACGACTGATTAGTCAGCAAGAATCAAACAAAGGAGGGGAGTAAACATGCAACTTAGACAAAAAAATGGAAGAATAGTTATAAAAATCTCTTAAAAGAGAAAAAAATCCACTCTGCTTATATTAGTAAAATCGACAGTATACTAAAGGTCATATTAAAACACGTTTGTTGTTAAAATGTTCATTCAAAATGGAAGTGTCAGAAGGATGCAAAGCATTGACGGGCTTTACCATGCCAAGTTTAATCTGAGCCACTGAGCCTTCTGTTGTGATCAGTCCTGTCCTCACTGCCTTATAAACTGAACAACTGTGCATGAAAGTGTGCAGCAGCCAATTAGGAGTGGTTCATCTTCAGCATGAGTTTATTCTTCTTTGTTGTAAATGCATTCACAGCTGTTCAATATTTCTTCTTAATAAGATGATGATTTATTCTGATAATAATCTGACACCCCATTACATTGTTTATCCAGAGTTTTCGGGGCTGCCATTGTGCTGACTTCCACCCTGAACATGTTCATTCCCTCTGCTGCCCGTACGCACTACGGATGTGTCATCTTTGTGAGGATATTACAAGGCTTGGTGGAGGTACTGATACACAGTTTGCACATCAGGTTTCAACATTTAAAAGGCTCCAAAACCATATGTCTTTGTCAAGCTCAAAGCCCAACCCTTGATGAAATTGTCCTCACATTGTAACCACATTTTACACAAATCGTTTGTCCACAATGAACCTTCCTGCTTTCTGTTTGAGTTTACTGGCAAATGAGCCCCATTATGAACAAGCTCCATTTATCATACTGTACACAGATTCATCAACAATCGACATGAAACCTTGAATAGCAGGGCCTGTGTGTGTTGGTTTGCTTGGCTGAAACAGCCCCATGTTCACACGAAACACACTGAACAAAGGAGATAAAAACCACTTGATGGAGGCGGCTCCCATAGCTCAAGAAGGGCTGTCATTTCAGGGAGAGAGATGCTATTATCAGTCTGAAGGTCAACCTCTTTTGTTATTTTGTTTAGCTGCATACTGTCATTTCAATAGCTGCTCATGACCATTGAGAGAAAGAGCTGCATGTATTCTGCACCACAACTTATTACTACAAATTAAGCATTAGCATTTCAGGGTGTCTCCCACTGCAAGCCCCAGCAATTTGTGTCTATCAATAGTTGATTGTATGCCACTTAGTGTTTAATGAAGATTTAATAGGAGCAATTTAGATTTTTTTTTCTTTTTGTGAAGCGAGGAGTCAGCTTGAATTTGCACTGACTCACACCTGAGCCATTAGTCTCTATTAGAAAGGTCAGCTGCAATGCATGTCAGTCTGTTTGTTATTAACTACAATTTGTCCTGCACATTTTTGACAAATTAGAAGAGACGGCATCAGTCAAGCAGTGAAGCATCGAGTCAAAGAGTGAAAACGGCCAAAAACACCTTTTGTTCAATGAAATGAGATGATCAGATATTACTGTGACTGCAATGTATTTGTCACTGCATAGGGAGTGACTTACCCAGCCTGCCATGGAATCTGGAGTAAATGGGCTCCACCGCTGGAAAGAAGTCGTCTGGCAACCCTCTCTTTTTGTGGTACGAAATATACACTCGTAGTGTGGTTTCTGAGGAAAAGCAAGATCGGCTCATTAGTGTCAGAAGGATTTTATTTTCACATTACTCCACACACTAAAATACAGGTTTACAATTACACAATATTGTTTTCTGAAATGTCTGGCTGACCACATTTGTGAGTATCGCAGTGGGACAACGCTGTCAGGATAAACAGGCAGGATCACATTCTGCTTAGTCATGATTATGTGTCTTGTACAGGATCCTATGCTGGTGCAGTGATAGCCATGCCTCTAGCGGGGGTCCTGGTGCAGTACACAGGATGGTCCTCGGTCTTCTATGTGTACGGTGAGTGTTGCTCTAATTGTACCTTAACCCTTTGTCATCCTGCCCTACCCTTTGGTAGAGTAAATTTTTTGGTAAATATCATGAATTTTGGTATAGAATTGATTAAATAAACCTCAGAACCATTGGTTTGGGTATGTAACACCAAAAGAAAGTGTTTTTTATCCTGTTGCTGTCTCAAATTTTGACCATTTCAATGTCATTACTTTATTATCTACTATAATCTCAACTATTTGCTAAAAAACATTTATCCGTACTTTTGTTGTTCAAAAGAAAAGAGAAAATGCAAAGAAACATCTCTGTCTTGCTTTTTCCTTAGCGTGAAAGTTAAAGGGTTGAAGAGAGACACAAGAACTCATATTTGATGAATAATAGGTGATATTTGGCATCATAAGCCATGTATTTTTGAGTTGTGATGCCACAGTGCTAAATAAACTTTGCTCACAACAGTCTGTGGTTGGCTAGTTGCCTGTAGCTGATATAGCTGCATCATTTTACCATCCTTTCACATGTCTAAAGCCAATAAAATACTCCTATATTCCCAAATATCATAGAAAAAGATCCCCAATAGGATTTATGGGCTTTGACCTGATTTCACGGGACACCTGTTTGTAAAACTAACACAGTTTTTTTTCTTTTGTGTGTTGGTTAGGGTCTTTTGGCATAGTTTGGTACATGTTTTGGATTTTGGTGTCATATGAGAGCCCCGCAGAGCACCCCACCATCAGCGAAGAGGAGCGTCGTTACATTGAGGAGAGCATTGGCGAAAGCGCCCAGCTGATGGGAGCAATGGAAGTGAGTTCCCTTTCTGTGTGCCTTGGCTTGTAACACTAGAAAAAGGTGGTGTACGCTCAGCTAATTGTCCGTTTGTCACACGTTTTCACAGAAATTCAAGACCCCCTGGAGGAAATTTTTCTCCTCTATGCCCGTCTATGCAATTATTGTGGCCAATTTCTGCAGAAGCTGGACCTTTTATCTACTTCTCATCAGTCAGCCTGCATACTTTGAAGAGGTTTTTGGCTTTGAGATAAGTAAGGTAAATGAATAGACCCCTCATGGTTCCTATTTTTGTCCTGAAAATGTCTTCTAATGTGAGCTTCAGTGAAATACCATCCAAGCATCCACAGTTTCTTTTAGCTGCCTGTAAAATCACTTGAAGTAGGTACTTTTGTTTGCGCAATTTACAAATACATTTGATATATATTTATCATTCAACATGTGCTTCCACTTTATTACACCCGTATTACACCTCCACTCATAATAGAAGGGCCAAATTTGGTTAGATTGTAGGTTAGACATGTCATCCAGGCAACAGAATAGCTACAGCCAATCGCAAACAGTTATGATCTTTGGCCTCTAGCGAGAGGATAAACCATGACTCAAGCCACGCTGACAGGTGCAATTCAGGATCAGGATGAGATTCTGCTCTTACTGAGCTGAATTATTACTCTGTGGAGTCAGAGGTGGAAAAACTTGTTTGAAAGGGACATTTGTTCTCAGTCTGTTATGACAGTTTCTTTGTGGCTGTCACAGTTCAGCTTCAGACAATGGTTTGATGGTTTCTCAGGTTGGAGCGCTCTCAGCTCTCCCTCACTTGGTGATGACCATCATCGTGCCTTTAGGAGGCCAGTTAGCGGACTACCTGCGCAGCAACAACATCATGTCTACCACTATGGTCCGCAAAATCATGAACTGTGGAGGTGAGGCTTTAATCATCAGACTGCTGTCTGTTCCTGATGATAAGAGCATTTGTCATTAGGTAATTGTCACGTTACTTTCAGGGTTTGGCATGGAGGCGACTCTCTTGTTGGTGGTTGGTTACTCTCACAGTAAAGGTGTGGCCATCTCTTTCCTAGTCCTGGCAGTGGGCTTCAGTGGTTTTGCAATATCAGGTGAGTCTTAAAGCCATGGATTCTTGTTAGAATATCCAGTGCATGTTCGATAGTGCTCCAAGCTTAGAAATTTTACTCTTTTTGATGCAGGTTTCAATGTGAACCATCTAGACATCGCTCCTCGCTATGCTAGTATCCTCATGGGGATTTCCAACGGCGTTGGTACCTTATCAGGCATGGTCTGCCCACTTATAGTGGGGGCAATGACGAAGAACAAGGTGAGTCTTTCCCGATGCGAATGTTAGTATAATGCAGATGGATTTTTTAATCGTTGTTTAGTTATAATATACATACTATACATATGAGTGGTGGGAGCATGTAAACCTTTGGGATCATCAGATTACTTGAAATCAAATAAAACATTTTAAGTAATGAGATGTCAATCAGGTGTGAGTTGGAGACCATATTTATTTACCGGAGGAAAACAGGGACGTGTCTTTAAGGCTGATCTTAAAAGCATGTTTGCTATTAGCTTGATTAGCTCAGGTTTGACCAAATTAGAGTCAGACAACATAACCAAACTGAGGGAAATACCTTTACCTTCTCCAGGTGGGGTCAAGTGACTAAACATGTAAATATGCTGACTGGCTAAATCCTGAGCAAGTAAAGGCCCCTCTCTTGCTGGCTAAGTTTACTGTTCTCCAAAAACAAGATTGCTGCCTGTAAACAGTTTGGTAAGATGACATGAAAAACCAGAATAGTGTTAGAGAAATGTTTTATAGATGAGTCCAAAATATATATTTATTGTTTTAGAAAAAAACAAACAAACATACAAACAGACTTTAATGTGAGGACCTTATCCTATATATGTCATTTAGGAAAGCATAATTACAGAACTGAAATGAAAGACATGGACTTTAAAACAATCAAAATAAATATGTTAGAAAAGCATTTACGTAAAGAGAAGCAAAAAGTTACAACTTTCCTGTGTTTGTGAGCCTCTATATCAGAAAAACTAAAAGCGAATGATCTGTAGATCTGAGTGATTTTGAAGGTGTGGTTGTAGGATGTCTACAGATACAAGGAGGTCAGCCCATTGATAGTCTCAAAAGTCAGTAGGAAAATCTTAAAGTCAATCCAACAATGTACAGTACCCTAAATAAATGAAGGGAGGCCAGTACAGGGGAAATGTTCACATTTACATGCTTATACAAAATATGGACCAACTGCAGCCCTTAGAGGGAGGCTTGGCTAACATTACTGTTGAAGCTGTTCATGTGACAAAAGTGGGAATAACGCTTTGAAAATGACTGAACAATTAAAAAGATTCAACCTCGGGCAAAAGCCCCAGTTTAAAGAAACTAATGAACCTGAAACCTGATGAAATTAATCTGTCTTGTAATTGAAACTGGTATCAAATATCACACCCAGTTTTCATGTTCAGCTGTTTTCATGTAAGTTTTCATGTGAGCCTTTTGACATCATGTCACCCAGATCCGTATAAAAAGCACTGCACCCTGCTTACACTCTGCTGCAGCAAACATCATCTACCCAAGAAGTGTGAAGACACTTCTTACGTCAAACCCCTGACCTTAATCAAATGTAAATGTATGGAAGAAAGTCTTTATCTTCAACTAATGTGAAAGTCTGATAAGATATTTGGGTCAAAACTAAAAAGGAATGCGGAAAATCATAACCTGACAAACTTTCAAGCACAAGTTAATGTGATGAAGTTTTTACAAGGTCCCTGAGTCTGACTGCCACTCTTTCTGTTCCCAGACCCGGGAAGAATGGCAGTATGTCTTCCTCATTGCCTCCCTTGTGCACTACGGAGGAGTGGTGTTTTATGGCATCTTTGCATCTGGGGAGAAGCAGCCATGGGCAGACCCTGAAGAAACCAGCGAAGAAAAGTGTGGCTTTATAGATGAAGACGAGCTGGCCGAGGAGACAGGCGACATCACTCAGAGTTATGGAGCGATGGGCGGTCCAGCTAAAAGCTATGGAGCCACAGCACAGCTTAATGGCGGGTGGGTACAGGACTGGGATAAGACGGAGGAATATGTACAGGAGCCAGCGGGAAAGATGTATGCCCAGCGTGGCTATACTTAAACCATACAGTTGTGGTGAGTCTGCTGAAACAAAAAAACAAAAAACAAGACTCCTTCACTGATTGCACAAATAAGCATTATATCAGATATTTAAAAACCATTCTGTGTGTTCAAGTAGTTTCAAATGAAATTGTAAAGAAAAAGAATTAAATGCAATGCAGAACAATCCTCATTAGATTCTTGTGTTTTTCATCACATACCGTAGGGCTTCACTATACTTAAAGACAATAACTGCAAAGAAAACTGCAGAGATGCAGTCTGCTTGGGCGCCCAAACCTCATTGATCTACTTGAACAACATGAGCCAGATAACACTGCATTTGACCATCATGTAGGGTCTTTTTCTGACATACCACTCTGATTGCACTGAAACTCTTAAGTGTTCTAAAAAACAAGATTCTATTCTGTTTCTCAAATGTGTTTTATGTACTGTATATACCTGTATACTGTTTCTGTGAGACTATAGTGGATTTTGGGTCGTTGATCTGTGTTAACATTAATATAAAAGGCCATATTTTTCATGGACAGTACCTCTTCAGGGAGATGTCTGCTTGCAAAAAAGGTCTTCTACTTCTCGAGTGAAGCCTACAATAACATTATAAGACAAAAATAGCGTGAGTGAAATTGAACCGTAGAGTTTTAGTGTGTGTTTGTTGCATGAATTTGCTCAGATTAATGTTTCAGATGCGGCCGCCTCACAGTCACTGATAGTCCTCATTCAGCCAACCGCTTTCTTCTTAGATAAGTGTCTTCTGCCATTATGCCAATAAGATAAGTTTTCATTAACAGGTTCAGGTTGTAATGTGACACAAATAAAAATATATAAATACTGAAAAAAAGAATTTTGAGGGCAACCACGCAGAAGACATTGTTTATTGATGTTCGGTGTGCACTGCAATAAATTCTCTGTACCAGCTGACCACCCATAACATTCTGTTCTGTAATGTAAAAATAGCTTGCTGTATCTAACTGTACTTGTTTTGGAGTCATGTGATGATCAACATTTAGGTGTGTGTTTTTAACAATTTCCTAGTGTCTGGAGAATCCAGCTTTAGTGCTCATGATGCCAGAGATGTTATTGCAATTTGACGGCGAGGAATCCAACTAAGTTGTTTGTGATCTCTTATTGTTCCTTGGTTCTCGTCATGGCCACTAGGAGTACTTTACCGACACATTGATATTGTCACCTTAGAGTGCACCACATGAATTCATAGATGGCTCTTCCACTTGACTTCGTTTGCTGTTTAAACACTTTTCTTCATTTGCTGTATGAAATCTGCAAGGATGTTTAAAATATATGAATATCTAAGAATGTTTATGATGACCAAAAGATGCTATTATGGCTTTGTGCCTGAAGTTTATGTAAACAGATAATTGTGATTTTATGGCTTCTAATATTGTGTTTAATGAAGAGGTATGTTGATGTCAAAAAGTGTTATAAAAGATACTCATATCATTTTATAAAAAAGATGACCAAAAAGCCATATCTTGTCATTGTTATCTTGTTTTTTTGTGATTTATTGTTGTTCTCACAGACAGGAGGTAGACTATTTAACCAGATAATAACCTTCTTCGAGCATCCCTTGCTCTCTCCATGTTTCTCATTAGCAAATCAATGGAAGAGGTGTTTGGAGAGCAGGACAGATTACTGGACCCACGCCGCCCAACAAGAACAGCAATGTTAATGCTATTACTGTTTACACTCTTACAAACCAGGACCATTGTCTTTGCAACAACTTCAGATTTGAATATGCAGTAAAGAAGCTGCTGCTGAGATGTCAGGTCAGAGTATAGACGTGTGATGAATCCATTTCATTTCCATAGCAGTAGCTCACACTTCTATTTAAAGGACCCCCCCCCCAAAAAAAAAAAAAAAAAAAATCTGTGAAAACATTCAGTGAGACTTTAAGGTGAAATATTAGAATGAGATGTAACACTGGTCGTGTTACACATTCAGTTATTGATCCAGCTCCCTCATCAAGTCCCATCAAGTGACAAATCAATACTGTTTAACTCCAAAAGCCATTCACATTTGAAAGCTTAAAGGAAATAATCCCGTAGAAAGTTTATATTCAAATGAAATGTACAAACAAAAAATATACTCTGTGAACACAGGAATGGTAAAAGTCATCAAGATGGAAATGAAAACGTTACTTAAAGTCGATAAAATATTAAGCTGTAACGGGGAAAATGGACAGCAAAACGCTTACAGATTTTTCTGAATGCATTCAGTCCTCCTCATTCTTTGCATGCTCCTTCAGGTGACTACAGCTGACACCTTTACCATCAACCTGAACTCAGCAACCCTTACTGTAATTATAAGGTGGAAGCACATTGTCACTGGGTGTTTTTGGAAATCACTAAGGGAAAAAAGTTTTTAACCCCCAATTTAATAAATTTTTCAACTCTGTTTATGGATTTCTTTCAAGTATGTTTTATAAATTTAATCCGGGATGAATAAAGCGGTTTTTATTTATCTTTTTTTATCATGTTGTATGTAGCTAAAAGGAACAATGGGGACAAACAAGGGAAATGAGCACAGCCTATAAATGCCACAGAGAGGTGTTTGCTAATGCTAAGCACTGATTTACATAAATCAGCAATTAACCATTTATAGAAAATCATTACTATTTTAGACTTTGAGACTGGGTCTCCAAAGGCTTTGTTCATATTTGAGTAGTTTCTTTTATTCTTCCTGGGCAAAAGTTTCAGGCCTAAATAAACAGGAAAGAAAGTGTATGTGAATTGCCAATTTCACAGTTAATGGACCTTATATTTTATACACAGGTGTGTGTCTTCCTAGATGAAGTCTAATTCACTAAATTTATCACAGGCATATGTTAATCAAATCACGATAATTGGAGGAACAGGATGTACCTAAACGTAGCATGAAGTGCCACAACAAAGGCTCTGAGAGATTTCGCGAATAAGAGATTAACATGTTTTAACATATTTCCTCATTTTTCTCTGAAAAGAAGCTCATATAATGTACTTAAAGGTTAATGAGTAAAATCTGATACTGTAAAATATATTAAAACCTACCAGTGGAATAAAATGCACAAAAATGTTTGCGGTCTGACTACCTCCTGAAGATGCTGAACGTATAACTTTCAAATACACAGAGAATACAAGAAGCTGAAACGTAAACAAGTTTGATAAAATAAAATAACCTTCAAAGTATGTGAATCTATGCTGCATGACCACCACATCCCTGGGAAACAGATAATAATCCATCACATGCCTCGCTGAGCTTCTTAAAAGCATGATGGTGTGTTAGTATGGACTCTGCAGATGTGATGACTCTCACTGCAGCTTTCAGCCTCTGCAGGTGGGAATGAGTCATGTGAAGCAGACGCTAAATATGAGAGCAGTGTATGAGCCTATCATTTAGTGTAACCAGCTTCTTGAAAGACTTCATTAAACATGACGACAATCTGACTAACCCATTAAACGTGTAGGTTTCCCTGTGTGCTCTCATCGCAGTGAGAATTTGTGCTCCAGCTGCAGCTTCTTGCATTAATAAACACAAAGCTCTGCAGCTCCTCTCCTATTTAAGTGAAACGTAAACAGGAATGAAGCCTGTGTGGGTGGTTGGGGCGTTTAAGGTGTTGACCACTGGTTTTCTAAGCTTGATGGACAGTCTGAGTGCAGCATCCCTCTCCTGTGTTGACTGATGGTTGGATCACAGGGAGCAGCTCCATGTCTGAATCATCCCCAGCAGCGGCGCTGACAGCAATTAGGAATAAATCTCAGTTTCTCTCTTCTGATTATTTGTCCGGCTGAGGATGGAGGCCATTAGCGACTCACCGCCGCCTGCCTCTCAGTGCGCATGTTAATTTGACAGGAAACACAATTGTGTCACCACTCGTGTGGAACATGTTTTCTCATGCCTAACCAGCCAGAGTGGTCATGGCTGTTACACCTGTGACACGCCTGTTTGTAAATCAGCAGAATCTGTCAACATTTAGAGGAGAAACTCTCTGCACCCGCCTGCCTGCAACACTGACTCTTTATTTTTCTGCCTCTCGGTCTTAGTCATTGCGAGGTTTGTCTGGTTGTGTAATCCGAGGGCGAGTGAAGGGGGCCTGAGGAATTGTCAGTCGGTGGGGCAGGTGCACTTTAGCTCCTCTGGGACTGTAATGGGATGAGGCCCAGCCAGAATGAGTGTTTGATGACGGGGTTGCACACTTCCCTTGAGACTTTGGCTGCATGCAATTATCCTCCTGATCCCTCCTCCAAATGTCCACAACATGCTCCTCTCACTGCTGCCTCAATATCCTTTAATTTCCAATGTAAAATTCGGCTCCATTATATGTTAAAAGATCTAGTAATTATAAGCCCACGTTTCACAGCAGCTTTGAAGTAATTACTGTTTTATGACAGCCTCCTGCATGACAACACACTGCTTCAGGGCAAATGAATTTACACACACCTCCCTCCCCTCCCCTTGTTAATGGCTTTATTAATGGAGAGCCAGCCAGCCCAAATTGGGTTTAGATAAAATAACATCATAAATCACTGCTTTCCACCCTCTACAACGCATGTGCAAAATGAAATAACTGTTTTAAAAACATTGCTGTTTCCAAACTTCTTTGTTCTCTCTTTTTAATGTTTTGAAATGAGATTCTGCTATGGATGCTCAGCCAGCATGCAAAAAAAAAAAGGAAAAAAATCCTCCTTCTGTGATATGCAAATGGTGCCCAAATCTCCATCCTGCTCCGCTCCCAGTAACAATGAAGACTGTGTGCTATCCACACATTCATCTGCGCTTACTTCCCAGCCCACTTCAACATTTGTTAACACCGCTCTGGCTTTTAAGTCACCCGCTGTGACAAAGTGGTGATGTCTTCAGCGGACTAGTGTTTTCAGAGATGCAGAAAATAACAACTAAATCAGCAGAGGGTTGTTGCATCCGTTTGTTTTTCCTCCACTAAACCTGTTTCCCTCGATTGAATGTGATGTAATCTGTGAGAGGCCTGGTTCCCCTCCCCCATATCAGATTACACCGACACCTTCACACATGCTCATATCACACACACAGACAAAGGATGATAGGATTTAACATGATACTATAAGGGGTGGCAAAGAATTACTAGCGCAGATAGATATCTGAATCAAACATTGATAAGATTAAGAGAAGGTTTTTGATTTTGTGCTTTTATCTTCTGCTGACTATGTCTCTTTTAACAAAAATGCAGCTCTGATCAGGTTTGTTAAATAATTAACCGATTATTTGCCATTGTAACAATTTCTTTGAAGTGATGTTGTTTTTTTTCTGAACTCTAAATCATCTACAGAACACAGATTGTTTCATTTTAGGAAATTTTCATTTCATTTTAGAACCTTAAATACGATATACTGTATGACTTAAACATAGATAAATTATTTGGCTATTTTCTTTTTTTAATCAAAACTTCATGGACTACAGAATGTCTCCCACCCTTTCCCTGCAGATGCTTCTGCAAACACAGCAGCTCCCCGCAGAGTCTGACAGGGCAGATTTCAGAAAGTCATCCAGTCAACAATGCGGCCATTTTTCCTGCCACTTTTATCACAAATAGAAACAGGCATGTATATTAATCTTTCTTCCACAGCCCAAATTACAGCATTTCTGTACCTCAGTCCATGCGACATGATAATTATCTGCATACTGTGAGTGGGACACAGGTGTGCACAGGGTCTGTCTGCCACAGTGATCAGTCACTGGGGCCACATAAGAGCCAAGCCGGAGCGGCTTAGGCACGTGCCGAGGGAGGGCTCTACCCCGCCGCACCCACCCCCCCAGAGGACTCCCCATTCACACCACCAGATGGTGGCTGGATCTGAGTTTTAATGAATGTTATCCTTCATGACCCCTTAGGAGGCGCAGAACAGCAGTTCCCCTCCTCAGCATGTCTCACTGCAGTGTTTTAGCCCACGCTGACAGGGAACAATATGACACTGGATGGAATATCAGCCAGAGGACTGAAATGTGGGAGGAGTAAAACCAGTAGGCTGCGGTTACTATTTAACATCCAAATATAGGATTTTCTCTTTAGAGATGGAATTTAATTGGAGTGAAATGTGGCATTAGAAGCGCCTAGAAGTCTAACAGTCTCACTATGAAAATAGTCTGCCATGTAAAAATAATCTAAAATTCTAATACTTCTTTTTCACAAACACGGAAAGATGCTCCTATTTTCTTACTTTTCAGATGGGAGGATTTCCACATAGGTAGCTAAAAGACTTGTATAGTAAATACAGATACCAGAACTAAAAGATGATCTTGCTTTTCTTGCAGGCTTAGCTCTGCGTCACACAGTAACACATCTGAGTCATCACCATGGCTGCACACCCGCTTTACCAGTTATGTGTTTAGGCTGTGAAAAGAGTGAGAATCTTAAACACTATTAAAAACTCTCATTAGTATTTTAAATAAAACTTAAATATTCCCTTTATAATTGTTTTAAACATATTAAAGAGATATAATTAAATGAATCTGAATATATCTATATCTATACATATATAAGCTGCTTAGACTGGCTCAGCCATCCTCATGTGTTATTTTTATTGGTTGAAAATAAATTGGTTGTGTACAAGCCGCCCTTTATTCACTGACCCTTGTCCATTTCTACATGGATTGCTTTCACGGTGTGTTAAATGAGCCGTGGCTGTGTTGGTGTTTCCCTCCGCGTGGCAGCCAGGGCTCTAATCCGCTGTCTGACAGAGACATGTCACACACCAGCTATTGTGGTTGGTCTGATTTAAGATGCCTGATCTGACTAATTGATCCCTCGCCACAGAGGTTATCCGACATACAGGTGAGGTCTGAGATGTACGAGCTAGCAGATAAATTGTCATATAACTGGCATTACAGATTAAAATGTACAATTTAAATTTTTTTTTTTTAAAAACTACAGGCTGCCATAGTTCATAAGACAGTGTGTAATGCCATCATCTATACAAATCCAGTAAGCTGGGCAATCCATCCGTCTAGATAATAAATAAAAATTAAACCCACAATTTCCCAAGTACAATAAATAATTGGCATATTTCAAGAGAAATAAATTGAGTGTTTAATGTTCAAAATTTTACCAGAGCCAAAAATGTGACATTTTTCATTCATTTCATTACAATATGTTTTGTACTTGGGGAAGTGCGGGGGAT
>JBBDHI010000010.1:17453356-17466000 GCA_037177115.1 Craterocephalus stercusmuscarum | reverse complement strand
CTTTCTTTCTTTCTTTCTTTCTTTCTTTCTTTCTTTCTTTCTTTCTTTCTTTCTTTCTTTCTTTCTTTCTTTCTCTGCCTTTCTCTGCCTTTCTTACTTACCTTCCGCCTTTAATTCATTAAATTAAAACCATGTTTTAGTCATGCAATGCTTTAATTCTTTTCAGAAAGTTTGACTCTTTACAGAATAATGTTATCATCTGCTTAACAAAAATTGAGATCGCGTATTTCTTCTTTGTTGACTGGTAATTCAAATTGATTCATTTTTCTAAATCCCAATGCAAGGTACTACTAATTGCACAGAATATGACATATTTTCTTCAGTAGCAGCTTTCAGTCTCTCTGGTTTTAATTAGTGTGCTCAGCTGGATTTCAGACATAACTCATGAGGCGTCCTCGCTTGATCCTATTTTCAGAGTGGTAAACTGTTTCTTGTGGCTGTTTTTTTTATTTTTTTATTTATGACTCTTGTAAAAAAGGAAACAACCTAAAAATCTTATTGCAGCTGTAAATCGTTCTCTCCAAAGGAAAGAGGAGGCCAATACATCTTGCTCCAATATCAAATTATGTCACTGCACTAATTCAAAGTACAATGTGTGCATCTGTTTTCTTGACATATTGTGCGCCAGACATGCTGTTTGTTGATAGTAAGAATGTTGACCACACACAAGCGTTTGTTAGATGTCTGGCATTGCTTATTGGAAATAAAGTTGCTAAATCTGTAAGAAATCAGAGCACAATTGGCACTTTTTCTGGTGCACTAATAAATACTGAAAAAAAAAGGTTTTTCGTTTGTAGGTTTTGTTTTGTGGGCATTCATGTTACACACAGGTTTTGTTGATGCTTACTACTCGAGATTTTCACTGTACTAAGTACAGCAGCTCATACAGTATGGTACCTGAGTACTGACCTTCAGTAGAAACATTCAGAGCTCTCGCTCTCTTGTTTTAGTAATAAAATCCATCTCTGGGTCAGTTTACTGTTATTGAGGAGGAAGGCATGGAAGGTGATGAGAGTTAGCAGGACAGAAGCACTGTTGTATTTTCTAATTGCTGTGATTCGGCAGTCAGAATTCCCATCCTTATGCCTTTCCTGGAGCAATCTGCAGCCAACCGTGGCGTGTTATGATGGTTTTGCCGAAGTCATGAGGCCTTGGACTGACAATGTATATTTATATTTCCGTGCATCTGAATAATGGTCAGAAAGTCAAGAATCCGATTCTAACCCTTGTTTCAGAGAATAACATCTACAAGTTTAGCAGAGTGGTGTTTCTGGGGCCTAAAGTTTAAGAGGTCAGGGTACAGCATGGTGAGAGGAAACAGGCATGTTTTATGATGTTTCTTTGAGGTTTCTCAGGAAAAGTAGGGCAAGTTTGGCAGACGCTTTATCCACAGTCCTGTCAAACGCCATAAAGCTCTTTACAAAATATTGACTTTGAGCTCAGTTGAGCAGGGAAAAAAAGCTTATATTTCATGCTAATTTTTTTTGTCAAAACAACACATGAGAGTATTGAGTGAGTCCGAAATGATTTTTGCTAATTCAGTGGATTCTGAATGACTAAGAAAAACTCATATTGACATTAATGATGGGTTTTTCACATTATATGGCAAAGTTTAAGTTAACTGCATAAAAGGTGTGTAATTCAACTAAATTTGAAGCATTTCCAATATTTCACATATTCTTACTTATTTACATGTAGCACCAGTAAATTAACTTGTCTGCAGTTGTCCCAGTGCCCTTGTCCTGTCAGCCATCACTGGACGTGGGAATGTGGCGCCTGTGCGTGACTGCTGAGCTCCAGAGTTTACCGTGTGTACGCAGTGGGAAGCTGTTGTCCTCGTGAACATAAGATGACCTTGGTCAGACATCAAGGTCTTGATGTCCAGTTTTGCACTGTGGTATGATTTGGTTACATACAATTCCAGAGGGACCCTGAAATGTTTCCCAGATTTAAAGGTCACATTCCTCACATTGTGTTACACTGCCTCAATATTCAGAGGAAAAATTCAGCCATCATACACCTCTTTACAAAACTGTAGCTGTGCTTCCTTGTTCGTATAAATGCATTTTGTAATTTGCATCAAATGTGCTGTTGCTGCATGCAGGTGAGAGTGAATACAGTGCTGTATGTGACCAACTACAGATGAAACCTTTCAAATTCACTTATTTGTCATTTTGTGTGTTTTGTATCTTTACAGCAGTTTGTATTAAACTTAACTGGAATTCAGTTCACTGGGGGGGAAAAAAGCCAAAAGATAATATTAATTATCACACAAAACCCTGATTAGTGTAGTAGATAATCAGTAGCTGGAGACATTTTCTTTCATCTGATGTCGCGTTTTTGGAAGTACCACGTTAAAGGGGCTTTAAAGAAAGCCAAGAAATCACATTTGTATTCTTGTGATTCTCCCTTTTTTTTAACACAAGGTTGTTGCCTCTACGTCTGCATCACAACATTGTTCAGTTTACTTCAGAGGTCACACAGCAGCTTATACTTGAGAGAATGAGCTGCTGATTTGCATTTTTACTCAGACAATAACTTATGGCTACTTTTTATTTGAGTTAAGCGTTCATCTCTGAAGCAGATCTTGAAAAGACTCAGTTTTCACTTTATTGCTCATACACTGGACACAGTGTTGAAAAAGAGTCCAAGAAATGTCTTATTCACTCTGTGAACTCACTTTACAGGAAAGAAAGCTGTGGCTAAATCATTTTCCTTGATATTGATGTCAAATATGGCTGAACCATGCATCGACTGCTTTGGGCTGTTATAGCCTTTTTGATAGACTCTGTTACAGAGGGATGAGTAAACTGAAAGAGCTCTTTGTTTGTTTAATAAAACTCCTATTGTATGAGTCTGGCTGGTATGAAAGTGTCTCTTGTCCAATGAAGAAGTGGGCTGAAATGTTAATGTGTAATGTCGTCAGGTGGATTGTAATCCATACCAGGGTTTAGCCTTGAGGATAAAAATACTCAAAATCACTTTCTCCTGTATTTTTAGATCCTTATTTCCTTCTTTTTGGAAAATGATTCCTAACAACAGCTTTTTAGAGCATCATTATGTAAAATCAATAACGGATGTAAACCCAAATTCTTAGAACGTCTTTATTTTAATTCAGAAATCCCTTCGACCCTGCACGCTAACACTGCACTGCATGTGGAGAGTTTTAAGTAGAAGGAAAATGACTGATTTAAGTGGCCAACAAACTTCTGTGCAGCTACTGTGAATAAAAAATCACTGCAGCTATTTTTTTCAAGAAAAAAACAGAGACTTTTCTCTGGTTTAATGAAATATGAGGACTCACAGCCTCCTCTGTTTTAACTCGCAGTCAGAAGAATTTTGGATATCACCGTTGCTGAGTTAAAATGAATGATCAGAAGGTAACTGAAACCCAGACTGTTAAAACTTACTATGCATCCAACAGCATCTTTTGCCAGAATAAATGTGGTTTTAGGTTGTCCTTTCATACAGTATGGATGTCCATATGGAGATTAGTCTCACTTCTGTAAATATAACAGCTCTTAAATGTCTCGAGTGGATTTGTTCAACGTTGTATCATCATTTGGATGATCAGTAGTGAGATCAAATGTCAGCAATGACATTTATAATCGAAAAGTTAAAGATAGACCTAATTTTACATTCATAATGTTAGAATAGAATAGAATAACAAAACAAAATATTACTATTATTCAACATTATAACTCAAGAACTGATGGAGAAATTGTGATCACACATTCAAGTGTATTCCCCGCTGGTGACACTAACCATGGACGGCCATGAGAGTGTATATTTTTTTAATGTTGGTACATACACCAAACAACGGCTTGAAAACTTACATGGCATGCATGACATTTTAATATACTCAGCGATGTCTGATTAATAAAGGATCTTTGCTGGTTGTGTCAACTCCTTGTAGACACATACGTACAAAAATGTAAAATTTTGTCTGTCTTGTTTTAAAATATTCCTTGTTTTAGGCCATTAGTAGAGAACAATGTGTAGCTCTCTGAGCCCAAAACTGTCCTGTGGTCCCGGGCTGACTGACATGCAGCAGTACCACCAGTGGCTGTCCAGTCGACATGAAGCCAGCCTGCTGCCCATGAAGGAAGACCTGGCCCTTTGGCTTTCTAACATTCTCGGTAAGCCACCTGCATACACAGTGCACACATGTATCCGCTGAATACTGCTAAAAGTCTCCTCCAAATGAAAAGGGAATGTAAGAATTTTCTGTAAATTGTTCGAGTATCTATCAGAGTGATATTTATCCAGTTTGTAGCATTATGATCTGTTATGATGTGAATCATTGATATGTGCACTTGAAGTTATGGCAATCATATTCAAAGTTTTTTGCATTGCAGTGCTTTGTGTGGATCAAATGTGTTCAATGTGTATCATTTATCACATTCGTCACATACCTTTTTACCTCTGACAAACCAAAACAGGGCGTGTTTGCTGATTTATGTTAACATTTGGCTGGAAACCGCATGGCTTTGATAATTCCTGCAAATTCCCTCATCATGCCTTTTGCATTAACTTAAGTAGTATTGCTGATGTAAACAGGTCTGCTGGGGACTGGAATCAATCTGAACCTCATTACAAACCTTTTTAAAGTCAACAGAGTGCATGAACCAGCTCCAGTGTTTCCACACTTTTCCATAGATTACCCTAAATGAAGAATGGACATCATTAACCTCTTTTGAATAATGCACAGCCAATGGGGAAGAATGAGCAGTGATGGAGCCACAAGCATTGTGCAGAGTCTTCAACAGTTCAGTCACAAATAGATAAATAAAGCATTCTGATATGATTTGAATTCAGTAGCTTTAGTAGCTTTAGTAGTTGATGTATACAGTAAGTGAGTTTTTTTTTTATGAGGCTGAGTGATAAAAGGCTATTGCCTGAAATTTGGTTAAGATTGAGTAAGAGAGCAAGTTAATTACCTGCAGAATTCTGGGCTAATCTCCAGAAGATGCCACTAGGTGTGATTGTACCACACTGCAAACTACCAGTTGTGTCAACACAAGAACTGTTAGCCAATTTGTTATCAGCATGCAAATATTAAGGACTTCTAGCTTCTTAAATGTATGCATACGTGTGTGTTGCGTCAGGTTTTAGCCAGATGCAGCATATTGAACAATGTTGTCTCTCTTATCCCTTTTCAAAGAGATGCAATAAGTATGTGGCTTGATGTTCAAATCATTTTACATAAATGCTACAAGGGATTAAAACTAAAATAAAGCTGCTGAACATTTTGAGAAAAGCAATTATTTAGAATAAAATTCTAAAGCATAATTGATCAAATGTTTGTTTTTTCCAGCTTTTAGGGTGATATTTTCAAACTCTGCTTAGGCCTTAATGGGTGAAGAAGGTTTATAAGCAATTTTCCGAAGTGTTACTTCCAGCTCTAGTTGTATTAAACAGTTGGAGTTTAGTCTAGTGGGAATCCTGCCAAGTGTATACAGCCATCTCTTAAGATAACTGTAAACAGGTTTAGTTCCTGGTACAGTCTCCTGTTTGCATGTGTGCGTTTGTGTGCAGCTTAAACAAGCTCAAAGATCTTCCCTGTTATCTCTGGTGTCCTGTTTGCACTGGAACCAGCTGAGCCAGAACCTTCTGGTCTGCAGTGGTGATTGGCAAAGGACTTTCACACTTTAGAAATGTCTGAGTTTCCAGTGAATACTATTACTGATATAAGTTATTTATGCAGTTTCAGGTGCGAGGGGCTGCAGATGGGTTGCATATGTCTTAGTATACAGATGAGTTCTGTCGTTGTTGAGCTGAGATTAGAGGAATGGATGAAATTCACTGATTAAGTATTTGAACTGAAATATTTCGTTAGAGCCCTCTGGCTGTATGATTTCCTCACACACAGGGAGCGAGGGGTCGAGTATGAGCAGAAGACGGGAACTCACTGAGTAATTCTCAAGATTCAATCGTTTTTTTTTTTTCTGGGCTCAGTTGCAACATTTGGAACTCATTAAACATCGAACCCCCAAACCCCTCCTCTTATAAGAAACAGAAAGGGGGTTTAAAAAAGAGAAATCTCTCCAGTTTCTTTCCACAGACACCCCCTGCCACCACCTCCTATTTCACAATGATCTAACTAAGAAAGAATGGTCCTCTGGAAGTCAGTCAACTGGACACCACATGTTGATCACCAATAGATCTTTGCAACTGTGCAGCTTTTTCCTGCACAAACAGATGCACTATTATATGTGACCATGTCTTTGCCATCCTGTGGTGTTTTATCAGGAAATCCCTCCAGATTCCCCCGCATCATGTGATAATTGAAAGTTTGGCTCTGAGAGAGCTGCAGCAGCAGAAAGGCTCAATCATTAAAGCTGTTATTGAGTTGACAACATTACATCAGGTTCGGCCTCAGCCTGGAATGGACTGCGGATTGAATTTCACTTCTTTATATATTTTTAAATGAGCATTTTATGATGGATTTATGACGCTGGACTGTCTGCTGTCTTTATGTGTCCCCTGCTCAGGTCTGGAAATCACCGCTGAGAGCTTCATGGATCGGTTAGACAATGGCTTCCTGTTGTGCCAGCTGGCTGAGACGCTACAGGAGAAGTTCAGGCAAAGTAATGGAGACCTGCTTGCCCTTGGCAACAGCAAGGTATGGAGAAATTGGAGGATTGTAGTAGCCTGGCGTGTTACGAGTTACAGTGAAAACACTAATTTGGAGGCTAAAAGCATTCCCAGACTAACTTTCAGTGTGAATGATTTAGCAGAGGATTGTTTCTGAGCAGGATAACATCATTCAAGCAGAAACCTATTAGATCAGATTGAGAAAGAGTCACTTTGGTCCCAAGTGTTTTAAAAGCTTTCTGGCTTAAATCCATGATTGAACATTTTTTATGTATAACCTCTTAAATTATATTTTAAAAGACAGTCTTTATGTGCATTTTATTGAAACCATACAGCTACAGGACATTATTAGGGTCTGATAAACACGTATAGGGACAGGAAATGGTTATATTAACTTTCCTTAGACAATCAATATCACAAATCAGTACCGATCCCTTTAAAATCCTTCTCATCATAAACATCTTAAACACATACTATTATTATAACATCTGGGGGGTGGGAGGTGTATAGGGAAAATAACCTACTGTACCTGAAAACTTAAAAATAATCACCATCCTATAAATGAAATACTTAATGGGTTTTGTGTGAATTCCAGCTTTGCAAAGAGCTCCACATTTTCAGAGCAGAGTAAACAAAGAGTGAGATGGGGGACGGGGTCCTACAGCTCCAACATGGCAAAAAATGAAAAAAAGCCTTGCAAGGACAGATTAACTGATGGGGCCCCACAACCCCTGTGTGATTTGCAAGAACTACACTGAATCCTCAGCAAGCCATGAATGTTGGTTTCATAAATGATGTAAAAAGGTTACTTGGGAAGTGCATTTATCAGTAATTTAATCAACAATCTTTATAGATGTGCATTAAATGGATCAGTGATCAAGAGAACAAAGGAGACTGAGGTGCAAATGCTTCGATTAAACTAAAGTGAAACTTCTTATTGGTTTAACATCTTCAGTGATTTTTTGACAAGGCAAAAGATGAAATACAGATGTTTTTTAAGGTATTTCTTGTGGTTAGACAAGAAGTCCAACTGACACATCCTCAAGTCAAAGCATTTCAAAATCAAAAATGTTTAATGTGATGAAGCCATTACCCTGTAGATAGACTTGTGTACAGAACCCTAACCCTAACATGGAGGAGAAATCTGGTGCTCAGTAGGATGATATAGTTCCAACACAGGGAAACACTGATTAGGTCATGTTTCTAGTTCAGAGGGAAAGAAGCCAAATGCTCTTTTGTTGGTTCTTCTGTGAGAGTTGTTGGTGTTTGCACTGAGGCATTGCTGCACTGATGACGGTGGGTCTCCTGATCTCAGCGTGAGTGCAGCAGCACAGATGTGAGGAAATACTTGAGGTCAGTGACCGTGGGATGGCAGAGAAGCTACTGAAATAGAGGAGCCTATTGATTGTGGAGACCCACATAAAGACAGCGGAGGAGTTCTGAGACAGATTTTCTGCAGTGAGCATGATTTATTGTCCATGTTGTACCTCATATTAAATGCTTTCATTTTAATAAGATATGAAATATTCATGCTGGTTTCCATGTCTGATGTTTCATCTTCTGACACTTTATAAGCGGTGTTTGTTTACTGATCATTTTAGGATTCAAATGAGAATACCCATCTGTTTTCCAGCCCTGGTATATGTTGGTGAGGTGTGTGCAGTGGGGTTACAGTAACTGAATACAAAAGAGAAACAATAATTCACACTTCACATTCTTCCATATGTTGACGTCATTACGTCTCGACAAAGGAGTTAAGATTTTATTTCTTACTTATTGCAATAGTCTGTTGCATGGGAAGTATTAATAGAAACCAAGTATGGTGACATGCAAATATGAAAATCTGACCTGAAATCATACAAAGACGGCAAATCAAATATTGAAACTAAGAAATATTGCTTACAATTTAGGCTCATGTGACTGTGTAAAGTGTTGGGACCAGACAGCAAAATATTGGAGAAGCTGAACAGCTGGTGAAATATCTCATCAGTAATTAGGTTAATTAGGAACAAATCAGTAACACAACTGGGTATAAAAAACATCCCAGAAATGCTTTCAGAAGAGTCTTTCAGAGGTTAAGTGGCATGGCGACTCAACACAGTCTGTGGACCAATACATCACTGGTTACAGGTTAGTTTTTCTTGTCTCTTAATCTACAAACGAGGTTAAAACAATATCATGTAACAAACACACATAAACAACACCCGAAATATTCATGCTTTCTTTGAGTCCCACTTATCTAGGTTTGGTCAAGTGGCCTGACTTTTTTGAAAACCACAGATGCTGTATGTTCTCTGTGCTACATGGAAGAAACACCCATCATCAAAAAAGAGCGCCCTCTCTCATACTGTACTGTTTGGCCCTGTGAGTTTTAAATCTGGATTTTAATTGACATCTTTATTTAAACATAACATTAAAAACAGGAAAACAAAACTCAAAACTATACAAATATGAGACAAAAAAGTTTTTTTTTTTCAAAAGGAGAGGGAAGAAGCACAAAGTCATTTTATCTAACCCCCTGGTCAGACACCGTTTTCTACCTCATGTATATTTCATTATATACATGCATGATATCAAAAGATCTATGGATTAATAATAATAGTAAAAATTACAATAATAATATCATCTGTAATATGAACTATTCCAAAAAAATAAGAATAAGAATAAAGACCAATGAAATTCTCTGCTCTCAATTTTGAATGACTGTTTTTATATGATGATTTAAATAAGTGTACATGTGGACATTGCCTGTGTTTGTCCCCCAGCCCGTTCAACAGTTGAACCTCACATACAGACACACAATAACCTAGTTAACATCACCTTGTGGTTCCTGAATGTCGTGTTGCCCTGTAAATTATGGAGCAATGTTAATGAGTGAGTGTGTGTGCATATGTAAATCTCTATGTATCTATGAATGAATGAAGGCATTAATGTAAACCTGTCCAGGGTGTACCCTGCCTCTCACACATCAACTGCTGGGATAACTTCCTGCATGTTCCTTGAATTCAAGATTAATTGTGTTTGTCTTTGTATTGTGTGTTAGTTGTGTGTTAATCCTGTGGTCTAAATACTTTTCGTGTCATTGCACTGTTTGAATTTAAACATTTCAACTCAAACTTTCAGACAGTTCAGCTGAATTCCAGTGTTTAATGGACACGTGATGGCAGCATATTATTCTCATCAAAGTAACAGCAAGAGAGTAAATTCACTCCATGAAATGTAGATCTGTTCTTTAAGTGCACAAACAGCTGTGTGTTTACAGACTTTCTGAATGAAAGAAAATTATGTGATTGTAGCTGTCGCTGTTCATCTAAGGAGATGCAGTTCCCTATCCTTATTGCTACCATCTGCACAGAGATATTGTTTCCAGAAGCGCTTTACCTTATGTGCAATTACCCGCACAAAGATGTGGATGATGCAACAAGCAACAGCACAAATGATAAAATGCTCTTCTGATAGTTTTATGGAACGTCACGAGCAATAGCGTCAACCTTTTTTCCACAGCAATGCAAAGTAATTGAACAGCACAAATGAGAGCCTGGAATGAAAAGAAAAATACCCACAAAAGCTTGCATATTTCCCGCATGAGCTCACTGCACCTTTCTCAAAGCACAGACACACATATCCTGCATAAAACCACAGCAAAGCGCATAAATCTCCCCGAACAGACCGCGTGGGGGCTGAAACCTATAAGCATGTTATTTGATCCCAAATCACGGAAGGCCTGGTAAAGTAGCTCTGGCTGTCTGACCCGTCATCTCCCATATTGATCTGTATGGAAAGGCGTCTTGATTCTGGGCTCAAATCAGAACCTCAGCCGATGAAGTAGACGTGCTGTCTACTTAATCTCCTTCAAAACAAAGAGCCAGGCAAATTTTGTGTGGCTCTTTGTTTCGAAGGAAACTCTGGACTGAGCAAGCAGACGTTTATTCCGTCTAGACAAATGCAGAGTCTAACACCAAGTCTCCGATCAGTGCACAGCTACTATTTATCAGTGAAAGCGAGAGGATGTTCACTTGTATTGATTTTTGTTCTGTGTTGTAATTTCTTTGTGTCTTCAGAAGAAAATCCCCACTCGGAGGATACCCTGTCGGCAGAGTGCTCCCTCTGGCTCTTTCTTTGCACGGGACAACACAGCCAACTTCCTGGCGTGGTGCCGCGAGATCGGAGTCGGAGAAACATGTCTCTTTGAGTCAGAAGATTTAGGTGCGTCTATATTTTCCCAGTGACAGTGTATAAACAACCAAGGTCCAGATACAAAGGAAGGAGCGCTGGCACTTCCAGGGATGTAGTCTCAGATTTCTGTGTCCTATGAATGGGCTGATTGTGCTGGTGCAGTATTAAACAGATTGGACTGCTTCCATCTCCTCATGCCGAGGTCCAGATCCTTCACATTTCAGTATCACCTTCTTTGATATTTAACAAAAAGCCCACGGGGGAAGCAATCGGGTGGGGCACAGGAGTGGGAGCAGCTCTACCTTACAACAAGGACATCTTGAATCCTGTGCTCATGAACAAAAGTGAAACAAGTGGAGCACAGACACAGCGGTGAAAGTGGGCCATCATGATGCAAATGTTTTCATCAGCGCAGAGTGGGGATACATTTTTCCCGCCCTCTTTCATTCTCTGCGTTTTATCTCTGTTTCTGACTTTCACTGTCATTTCTTGCATATAGTTTTACTGACATAAGCTTGCAGTGAATATATTCCTGGGCTGCAGTCCTTACCAGATGATATACAGAATAGTATTTTTCAGTGCCAAAACATGTACATTCTTGCCATTTCTGGCCACAGATCTCTATAACTATTCAAACTATGCAAATAATTTCTTTCCCACTGGCCAAATAATAAATGCACTAATAATGAAATGTGATAACATACTGTGAAAATACTTCAGCAACAGCTGACAAGTGTCCTGTCTTTCTTTGTTTCTGTCTTTCTTTGGATGAATTTATCAGTTCAGCAGTAGATGTTACAGCATCAGGTTTGCTATCATACTCTGGATATTTTGTCTTTATTGCATGGTGTGGTGTGTCACATTGATCATACTTCCTGTCTCCACGCTTCCCATCTGGTCTTCCATTTGACAGGGTTGAAATTAACATTTCCAGACCACATGTACATCCCCGGCTTGAACAACACTCATTTCCATTTAATTTTAAGTTGAGCAGGATTAAAGAAGAGAGCAACGTTTGACTGCATGAAGTTCATGAGCTAATTTTTTTATGTGGATCTCATCATCACACAGTCGCTCATTCTCACTCACCGCCTCGTTCCAGATACATCACAATGTGCTAATTACATAATGCTAAAACGTGATCTCTGTTTTTAGTTCTTCATAAGCAGCCGCGAGAGGTGTGCCTCTGTCTCTTAGAGTTGGGCCGGATAGCATCACGGTTTGTTCTGGCTTTCTTTATATTTTTATTTTATTTATGAGTTGTCTTTTTAAATATATTTGGTTGGAGTGTTTTGTACATTATGTCCACTTCCCAACACCATGTTTCCTTGTGTAGGTACAATGTGGAGCCTCCTGGGCTTATAAAACTGGAGAAGGAGATTGAACAAGAAGAAAGTGTGGCACCTGTCCCCTCAGCTCAGCCCCTTCCTGTATCTCCCTCCTCATCTCCCACCCCATCCGCATCCCCGTCTCCTTCCCCATCTTCATCCCCATCCCCAACTCCAACCAAAGTGACGACAAGCAAAAAAAGTACTGGGAAGCTGTTGGATGATGCTGTAAGTCAGAACAGGTTCACTTCTGGTTTATGTCATGGGTGTTTGTTTGTGTGTGTGTAAAGTGGTTATTTCTGCTTGTGCTACAGGTAAGACATATCGCTGATGATCCACCCTGCAGGTGTGTGAATAAGTTCTGTGTGGAAAGACAGTCACAAGGTCGTTACAAAGTTGGGGAGAAGATGCTCTTTATACGGGTAGGTATATTATCTTGTGGCAGGTTTTAGAAGGTATAAAAACACGTAATTCTGGATAGTTGCATAGAATAAGTCATTAATGAATAATACAGTGAAAAGAAGCTAAATTGAAAGTGAATTT
>JBBDHI010000010.1:17391200-17407754 GCA_037177115.1 Craterocephalus stercusmuscarum | reverse complement strand
TGATTGTTTTAAAATGAGTCAGAAAATATATTTTTTAAAAAATCCAGAAAGTCCAGGAAAATCACATGTCTAACCACATGTCAAACCCCTTAAGATATTCATCCTGCTGTTAAAAATAGCAAAGACTGAAAGCCAAGTGATTTTTCTGGAGTAAAAATGACTCCAGTATTGATATAGTTCATGATTGTTTTTCTGTTGATTTCCAGAGCAATTCACTGACTGCTTCGGCTTAAGAAAAGGAATGATCAAACATTTGCTACAGAATTACGGTTTAATATTAACTGAGAGGAATCAGTCGTATGATGTCACATCGTGCGATTATGGACCACATAAAAGTTTATTTTTCTTTGACTGTGAGGACAAAATTCTCAACATATATTGAACCATCCGAGTTCTGTGTGTTTACAATGCAGCTTTTACAAAAGCACTTCTCTAGTGTTACGCTTCCGTGACAAATCAGAGTTCATAAAAAGCCTTGACAGTAAAAGAACATCAATTCTTGAGTTGTGTACAGAAACGGACACAATGGAAACAATGCCTTCAGACTGAAGTCTGCCCACAGGAGATTTGAATTTAGAAATCTTCCAACAACAGGGTTGAAAACTGTACAAACAAAGGCTCGTCGCAGTCAGCACTTGGCTTGAACCCCACAGGCAAAGCAGTATGTGAGCTGATGGCGGTAATCGGTCTCCATAATGGGCCATGCAATTCACTGCAGCCTGTTTCAGTCAGGATGCCTGATTATCATGTGTTACTCCGTGAATTACCATCTTCATTCAGTTATACTGCGTAGAGATGTGTTGATCAATAATGTGTTAGATTCTTTATTCCCTCTGCAGCCACCGTGTTCCTGGAGTTCTGGAAAAGGAGAAGGGCTGAGCTGACTTACGACTGGGATCTTATTGACTGGGAAGAGGAGGAGGTATGTCAGTCATCAGATTGTTCCAGTATAACTGAAACTATCTCACAGTTTCGACTTGCATTCATGCTGCACTTCAGCGACGGTTTACTGGATCATTTGTTGTAAAAAGGAGGAGCTGAGGCCGCAGTTTGAAGCCAAGTACTCGAGGATGGAGAGAGTTAACCCGATCTCTGGAAAGCCTGAACCTTTCCAGCCCTTCTCAGACAAACTCAGTCGGCTCATGGTGTCTGTGTCCGGAATATTCTTCATGGTAAACCCTTTGATCTTTGTATAATCTGTCGTTTTGGGATTATGCCTCAGTGGGCTCACACCTGCAGTGTAACATCTCCCCCTGCTGGATATGGAATGTATTTTAAAGAAATAAACTATTTGGTGTCATTATTGGCCAGAAATCTCTTCTTTACTTACCATAAGTTAAATATGATTTTATTATTTTCCATTTGTGTAGCTGCATATTCAGTAGGTTCTCCTGTTTTTGCTGCAGAGTTATTACAACCCATTCGGCCTAATCTGTCTTTTATTCTCTGTATTGTGCCTGCTCAGATTTCCCTGGTTCTGACCGCCGTATTTGCCGTAGTAGTTTTCCGTCTCATTGCGATGGAGAAGTTTGCTTCCTTCAACTGGCATTTTGTGAAGAAGAACTGGCAGTTTGCCACGTCTGGCACTGGCGTCTGCATCAACTTTATGATCATCATGTCTCTGAATGTGGTGGGTGTCCAGACAAGCATCATCTGGCGTGTTTGCATTTACTTTCCAACAAATGGTTTATGGAGTTTTTATTTATAAATTTATTCCAGGAAATGTAACATCCAAAGCCAAAGAAACCTTTCTTTGTCTTTGTCCTGGGATCCCTCTTTCTCGTGATCACTTCTCTCCTCAGTCTGTTTCCTGTTGATGCTTAGACGTTTTTTCATTTTGTCAGGTGTATGAAAAAGTGGCCTATCTGCTGACTAATCTAGGTGAGTATTATGCACTTACTTCTGCATTATTTCTCCATCCCCTGATGGTTGGAGATCATTTCCTCTCCTTACCCTCTCCCCCAAAACCCTGTTCCTGTCTTTCAGAGCACCCACGCACAGAGTCTGAATGGGAGAACAGCTTTGCTCTGAAAATGTTCCTGTTCCAGTTTGTGAATCTGAACAGCTCCACATTTTACATTGCTTTCTTTCTTGGAAGGTAAGCCATGAACTTTACTGTTCCTGTATATTAGTGAATATAATTAGAGATTGCCTGAGGACGTCTTATGTCATGACACCTGTGGACCCCCCCCTTTCCTTCCTCACTGTTTAGACTAGACATCATGTCAAAACTGTTATCCTGCTGAATCCCTCTTTGTTCATTCCTGCGATATTAGTATTTCACTGATTGAATTCAGCAGCTAATGATGCCCATCTCACTTTGCTCAGGTTTGCTGGCAGGCCTGGAAAATACAATAAACTCTTTAATCGATGGAGACTGGAGGAGGTGAGTGCAGCTCGGCATCGGAATAAGTTGGTCATTATTTCAGCACTGATAGAGTTGATTATTACCGTCTGTATTAGGATGTATTTGCAGTACGCAAGTGATTCATCTTTATAATGATCCGCCTGTATGTTTCTGTGTGGACCTTTAATCCTTTCTATAATTACCCGGATTTCCATTCTAATGATCAGAAAACAGAGTGGGATCAAGTGTGTCCCAGGATTCCCTCATAACTTTGAAGCAGCGGGCATGAAATATTGATGCTGCAGTTGTTTATTATAGTTGTTTTTTTGTTTTTTTTTAGTGTCACCCCAGTGGCTGTTTGATTGATCTATGCCTACAAATGGGAGTCATCATGTTCTTCAAACAAATTTGGAATAACTTCATGGAGCTTGGCTATCCGTAAGAAAGATTTTTTACTTTACTTTTTTTTACTTGTCTCTGTTAAAACACTGCAGTTTCAGGCAAATTAATTGTAGTTTTTATTTTTTCTGGGGGGATGGCGGTACCCTAGCTCATTTTCATATGAAAGTACTTTACAGGCAAATATCTCTTTCTTTGGTTCTTCATGACACAGATGAAACTGCTTTGAGTTCACTGTTAGTTTCTTCCTAATGTCTCAGCTTGCTGCAGAACTGGTGGTCTCGCAGGAAGATAAAGAAAGGAGGTGGTGGAGGTCCAAATGTGGAGAATAAAACCCAGCTTCCACAATGGGACAAAGACTGGAACCTGCAGCCGATGAATGCGCACGGATTGGTGGATGAATACCTTGAAATGGGTAATACATTCCACTGGTTTGTAGTGTTAAAATGACAAACACATTTCAGTCCTAAACGTTGTTTTCACCAAACGGTTCTTTCATTTGCAGTTCTCCAATTTGGCTTCACCACCATCTTCGTAGCAGCGTTCCCTCTGGCTCCCCTTCTTGCTCTGCTCAACAACATCATCGAGATCCGTTTGGACGCCTACAAGTTTGTCACCCAGTGGAGGAGGCCCATGCCAGCCCGAGCAACTGATATAGGTTTTTGTGTTTCTTTGCGTTACTTATATGGCTTCTCTGCTATATTTTCCTTCCTATAGAATTTACGTTTGGACATCTTTGATTCCTCTTCTCATGTTTTAGTTCCTTCCACCTGAGAGGCAAGGAGAGAGGATTTAATCTGTCCATTGGTTTGATACAACCCCAGTCTTTATCTGTGGTCTCTGTACCGCAGTGTTCAGATGTTTTGAGCCTCCACTCCTTCATAAAATGGATACATTGGAAAACGGTGCAGAAATGTATTAAAATATGCTAATTTAAATGGAAATTTTGTATATAAGGCAAAGGTTTATATGAGTTTAAATCTGCAAGTAAAGTCAATATTTGACTTTGTTTGCTTTTCAACCCAGCCTGAACCCAGTTCAATAACCCAGCTTTGTATTTTCTTTAAATAATCTCCAGAAATAGTCCTCCAGGCTTCTAGAAGCATGTGCTCTCAAGAGGATTCAACACTCTATAAGACCCGCTGCCACTGATTTTCAATTCAGTTCCTGTATGATTTGGCACATCTCGGCTTTTTCTACCTGTTTCCCTTCAACGGTTTCTTGACAGCCACCCTTCCACGGAGACCATTTGTGAATGTTTCCTGCTTCTTAAGAGCAGTTCTTTTAGATTTGGATCATCCACTGGAGTTTTTAGTCCTTACTTCTTCTTTCCATGTATCCAGTTCCCTTAAACATGTCAAGACTGAATTGCACATCATGCAATGATATGGCATGTTTTCAGCTCATAGCTGTTTGCGAATCATGTTAATGCATAAATACCATTGTAGTTTTGTCAAACTGTTTTAGAAGCAGCTAATTTCCAAAGTAAAAAAACTGGAAGATATTCATAAAGACTGGAGTAGCCTGGAGTGCTCCAGACCACTTAAAAGATCATAAGACAGTCAATCTCCTTGGAAGCATTATTTATTAGGGGGCTGCAGACTTTTCACAGTGTTTTAATCTTATCTTATCTTTGTAATTCAATGTGAAATAGAAGATGTGTCATTCCTCCTTTATACATCACAGATGTTAAAAAAACACCTGTTTTCAAACATCTGCTTATGCCGTAGCGCCCCTGCACTTCGTTCTTCTCTAGATACAGTCTAGAAGTTGAGACAATCATCATCATGTGAATCAGTGAATTTCAGGTCACAGATGCAAGGATGGAAAAGAGATAGAAAGAGAGTGGAGACATAAAAAGAGTTGTTTTTGTTTTTCTCCCATAAGTAAAATGTCATGGTAAGAAGCCCCAGTCCATCCTATGGAGAAAGATGTGTCTCCATATCCTGTCCTTCTGTGCTGCCATATGCTGCATCGCCCGCCCGACCAGCCCACATACTCAAATGACATCAAACAGCATGCTTCAACTGCTTTATTATAAGAGATGTAGCATATTCCTCTGTAATTACACAAGGATTGCACCCTGAAACATTTTTGACCGTGACACAGAATCAAAGAGCAGAATATGGTTTTAGATGACATTTACACCTTATTTGAACAAAAATTATGATTAATATACAAAATTGTTCCCTTTGTTGGGATAAACAAGATGAAGGGTATAAAATCCTTTTTTTTTACTTTCCGGTCAATGCTGATTATGTTTTTATCACTTTATGAAGGCATCATCTAATTTTAAACCAGTATTTCCCACACTGTTTGTATTTATGACTCATAAAGTGTTCAAAGATATTTATTTTCCCTCTGTTTTGTCTGACAGGTATCTGGCATGGAATTCTCGAAGGTATTGGCGTTCTGGCAGTCATCACAAATGCCTTCGTCATCGCTATAACCTCAGACTACATCCCCCGCTTTGTATACGCCTTCAAATATGGTCCCTGTGTGGACAAGGGACACCACCATGAGGATGAGTAAGCAATCATAAACACATTGTGTATGTGGTTTAAATATGTCTGTGAGGGCGGCGTGTGTTTGATGTGATAGCTTCTGCTGCCTCCTTCAGGTGTCTGCAAGGCTACGTGAACAGTAGCCTCTCTGTGTTTGACATGGCTGGGGATGTGAGGAACAGCAGCCAGCCCAGATACTGCAGGTACAGGGACTACAGGGCGCCACCCTGGAGTCCGGTGCCCTACGAATTCACACTGCAGTTCTGGCATGTCTTGGCTGCCAGGCTGGCGTTCATCATTGTCTTTGAGGTTTGTCCCTGCAAGTCTGGTATTTATTTGTGCTAAAAACATCATTTTCTTATTAACAAGCAAGGCAAATAGCTAAAACTAAATCCCCTCTCAGCTTGTTACCTTAAATCTTGCTCTTTTATTAAAAACAAAAGCATTACAGCTCCCCTTTAGGTGATTTGCATGGTTTAATTAAATCATGCTCATGTAGAAGGTTAACATTTCTTCCATTCAAAGCCTAGAAATCCCAAATTACATGTCGGTCCCAGTATGCTGCATTTGGCATCACATTTTTACTCTTGTGAAATTACCCAGCAAACCCTGGCAGCTACGGTGCGTTGACTGTCTGTATCCTAAATTATATTAATGCTACTTTCAGCACCTGGTGTTTGGGATTAAGTCCTTCATAGCATACCTCATTCCTGACATGCCGAAGGATCTCTGTGATCGCATGAGAAGGGAGAAGTACCTGATGCAGGAGATGATGTACGAAGCAGAACTGGAGCATCTTCAGAAGGAGAGAAAGAAGAACGGAAGGCGTTATCACCACGAGTGGCCTTAGCTTTATCCACATGTGTCCAACCAGACGCTGCTCAGCCCTCAGCTCACAGGCACAGCCTCCCACACCTGCTTGTTTCAGCTTTGAGAGTCTAGCTTTGCACGGCTGGTTCTCTACACCAAAGACAGCCTCTTGAGATCCTTTCCCAAATTTGCCAGGTTTCAGCCCGAGCTCTCCCTGGCCATCTGTTCCACATCCCGTATTCTGCCCCACCCTCACTAATCCCTCACCTGGCTCCATCTAGCAGGTCGCCCTTGGCTCTGTACTGTGTCATGGCTTTAGCAGGAAAACCTTTGCAAATGCATTGTTTACTATGCAGATGAAGGGCTGCAGATCACCACTGTTAACTTTCGGCACCCACCCTGCACTGTCTGTGTGGCAGCTAGCACTTTGCTTCGACTCTGCAGCGCGGTGCAGCTCGCAGCATGGCCGTGTTTCCCTCCCATCAGCATCAGCAGACCCAAGTCTATTTAACAGAGCTACAGTGGCGCTTTTATTTGTGATGCTAGTGATGTTTCCACCAAATAAAACTCACAGCAAAAGCAACTGTATATTGCTGTTAAGCATGCTGATTGATATTTCCACACACTTCATTAACTGCAAGGGAAAAAAATGAAAACAATGTTGGATGATGGTGACATCTATTCACTGCATTGGACAAAGAAATCTCTGAATTCTATAAATTGCATGGTAGAACTATTTTTTACCTTTGATAGGCAAAGTCCTTGTCTTGAAGCCTGGTTCACTTATGTGTGCTTTCACTGTGAGCTGTGTGTGTTAATCTCTGTGCTACTGCTGAGTTTGACTGTCTTGAGTACAGCAAATGTGAACTTAGTGCAGTTTGACTGTGCCTACGGTGTAACAATATGATAGCGCACCACAGTTGCGTTGCCGCCATCACGTGTGCCCTGTGTCGTGCAGCACGTGCTCTTTGAAATGCTTTTTTTTTTTGTCTGATCTGCTTTAAACTTCCTGAACTCTCCTGGCAGGGTTTGTTTTGGATGAGAGTCACACCACAGTACCTATATGGGTCTCAGCATGAGGCGACAGTATGTTGTAACGTGACCCCTGTCATGAACAATGAATACACTCGCACACAGGATCTGAAAAAAATCTGCTCTTCCGTTCTGCTCCTCAGTCTGTTTTTCATTAGTTTGCTGGATGCTCTGAAGTGTGGTTGAAACTTGGATATCTTGGAAATACCTGTGGCCTGGATGTTCAATTTGCAAAGAATGTCCATCCGCTGTTCCCCACTTTAAACACATAAAGTACATGCTTCTGTTCAACACGCGATCAGACACAGCTCTGACTGCTCGCTCACATGGGAACCCCAGAAGGTTTTGTTAGACGTGATGTTGTTTTTGTTGTGGTCAGCTGTGATGTCATGGATCACAGAAGCTCGTTTGTGCCCAGTGAACTCAGGAAAAAAAGCATGAGGACTGACATTTGTCAGTGAGACTGGATCAGCATAATTGCCACATCGGTCAGATTAGCATGGAGAGTGAGCAGCGAGAAGTACCAACGAAGCAGTTTTGTGTTTGGCTGTTGACCCAAACACACAACAGAGTGGGTCATATTGATCATATTTAACTGTAACCAATGTTATGCACAGTAAATGTTAAAGAACATAGCTACTTTGAATGCGTTGCACTGCATTTTACAAAACTCGGATTTGTCTTCTGTTCTTTTAACTGTAACTCTTTTTTTTTAACCTCTGTAATGTTTTTATATTCTCTATTTTGCTATCTCACCACAAGTCCCCCTTTCCTCACCCTCAGTTAGACAAAGTAACGTCCACATTTCTCAGGTGTCCTCTGAATGTTTGCAAATTATCGACTTTATATCATGTTTTCTAAGATGCTATGAAAGGTTTCCTGCTTTTTTAGAAATATATTTTTGCACTGCCGTGCTTTTGCATGACTATGATGCACACTCACAGTGGAAAGCATGTTTTACTTTTTATTTGTCTATTGTTATTTTCACATCGTCGCAGTAAGTGTATTAGAGCGGAAATCATGTGATACACTCATACGGTACACTTCATTTGGAGACCTTCTATACGATGCAAGTTGTTAGTCAAAAACTAGTGACTCATTTAGGTCATGTTCAGTCCAACGATCGGTGTTTCATTCACAAGAGAGAGACAGATTACTTTTAGATCTAATTCTGTTACTTAAGCAACCAGTTTTCTGAATATCTTCCCTGCTATGTGAACATAGAAAATCTATGCATGTTGTTATCCTGGAGTGCTATTTATTTTGAACAGTTGCAGATGTAAACGTACTGGTACATTTGTACTGTAGAGTATGCATGTCTTAATACCTGCTTTAAGCAGAGCTAACGTCTGTAAAGTAACAGCATCTAAAACATACCCCGTTGTGTGTGTGTTGATCAAGATATATGTTTCTTGACTGGTAGGATTTTTTACTGACAAACTATTTTCTAAATCATCAGCTTGTACTCCACAATGGCGGAAATAATCTGTCCTGAAATTTCAAGGAAAGTTGGATGTGAATTCTCAGAGTTCCTCTGTTTTGAGGCTTAGCTGGGAATTTTAAAGATGTTTACCCTCTAATAACTGATTGATTTTATGAATAAATAGATACATGAACTTGGATGTTTGACTTAGCCGACTTATCGCCTCCAAATGGATCTGCATCAGTTCACCTTCTTACTAGAATTAATGCTGCACCGTGGTAAAAAGGTGTTTTATGCCTTCTACCATTGGCAATAGCACAATATGGGTATGTATAATAAGTAATAATGGCGTGACCTTGCACATATCTACTAAAAAAAAAAAAAAGAAATACATGGCAGTCTAGAGGGGGATTAAGCTTTCTGTATACCATGCCTCCTAATTGGATTGTGTTTGAGCAATGATGTACTGTACTTGATGTGAAAGCACAGCGACGTCAGCTCATAGATTTTATTGTGTAATAGGATATCAGTCGTGACATGAAGTGTATCAATAGCACTGTTAACTTCATTCCTGTTTACATGTAAAAAATACACTGAAATGTATAAAAATGATGTAACATAAAATGATTTGGATATCACTTTTTTCTGTAATAAATCATGGATTGTACCTTTCAAGTCAAGTTTGTTTGCCTAATTTTTGTCTAGATGTAAAGTAAAGCCTTTGATTGCCTTCTGCGTGATCAAATTAAGTTATATGTGCTTATGGAACAAACTGAAGCCCACCCAAGTGCAGACACAGTTTGCTTTTTCCTCACTCTTATTGCAAACCTCAGCCCCTTCTTGCCAAAAAGGGTTCATACAACATATTGTTAAAAAGATTGTGTTTCTATAACAAGTCTGCTATTCGAGTACTTTAGTCCTTTCCCCACCTCATTATTAAGGTTTATGCCACTGCTGCTCACCGCTAACTGCTTTTCCATTCACGACGTGTTGCCTAACACTAACGTAGATTTTTTTACAGTGTGATTGAAACACTTCAAAAGAAACATGCAAAGGTTTGGTTTACTTTGCCTTGTGATGACAGATGTTTCATTCTTTGATTATTTCCTCTCTTAAGTCTCCCACACTGATATATTTCCTTTCACCTCTTTGAGTAACAGACATTATATCACAGCCCAATAATAATGTTCTCCTGTTTGATCTTGTGAGAAAAATGAAGATGATACATCTTTACCCTGCAGTGAGACAAACTAGAGTGGGACGGTGAAGAAGATGCAGGACTAAAGGCATATATTAACGGAATAGATCCTATTAAAAAAAGCTGATTGTAGCAATATATAACGTAAAATTGCGGCATTACCTAAACCTGACAAACTGCAAACTATGAATGCTGGAAATAAAAATGATAGCCTGGCTTAGAGAGCTTAGAATAAAGCTTAGAATAATAAGGATTTGACATCAATAGTGATATAAGGAAGTGGCATGAGAGCAATGAAGCAGTGTTTTTTGGTTGTTTTTAAAAATCAGCTCCTTACGTCAAGAAAGAAACCATGCTTCGAAAATCACTCAGATGTACATCCTGCACTCGTTAGTGGTTGTTCTGCAGGGCAGCAAAATAAAACCTTTGGGTTCATCCACCACTAAAACAACTTGAGTGCTACTCACATTTTGCACAGAGCAGTTTTCCAGATCAAGCATAATTCCAACCACAGCCTCGTATATCAGTGATTTTAACCACCTTCCTGCTCACACAGACTGCAGACATTAGTTCTTGGTCTCCACAAGCACCTCCATGTGACTGATGTCAAGCTTCAGCTCTGATTTATAATGAAGATAATCTGTGGGGCCACTGAGACTGTGGCTGTAAATCCGACTGCACTGGTGTGTAAACAGGACAAGCAGCAGAGGATGACCACCTGGGGACAAAGGAGTCACAACACTGATATCCACAAATCAGTAGGAAACTCAGCTAGTCCAGGGCCAGAATACTTTTCCAACATAACTGTGTGATGTGTTTGCTGCTCTGCATTTGCTCTGGGAGTTGTCTGTTTTTATGAAATTGTTGACGCGTAGTTGATTTTTAGTGTTTATTGCTTTCTGATGCTTCAGACTAGTGAAATATTACAACAAATGTTTGAGCTGGTTTTGGCCTGTGATGGCGTAATGTGCCTTCCTGATGTCCAGAGGCTGAGTCTTCCTATCTGTGTCGATTTTGTTTTCCCTGAGAATAAACTCTGCTGTTAAGTGTGAGATTTTTTAAGAAGTGCCGGATAGAAATTCAGTCTTTTTTTTCCCTATATATTTATGATAATCTGACATAAAGATTGGGAATTTGCTCACATAGTTCACTCTGCAAAATGCAGCGGTATATAGATATAATAAACAATTCTGTTCTGTTACCATCTGATCTGTTGTTTTTGGTCCACTTTGTTTCACAGTCATAAAACTTATCCACTGAAGCAGATTTATTATTGCAAATTGATTTTCAGTTGTGAAGAAGCACAGTATGGTCATTGGTTTTTCGTGGATCAGTATTCATCAAATATACAGGAACAGTCTCCATTTCTAAAATGGTTTTCATTGTGTTTACAACTAAATATAGGTTTAATTAGGCTGTAAACGATGTTTTTTAAATGTTTGTTGTATCATAAAGACATTGCCTTCGATTTGGTTTCCACATACACACCAGCACAGTGCCACACAGTCTACTGACTGTCTGCATATGATTTTATCTGTTTATTTGATCCCAGAATTTCCTGCACCTCTAACTATGCTCTGAGAAGCAGGTCAAAATCATTTTAGTTGCACCTGGAAATTTGATCAATATTGTCAAACCTCTCAAATCTATTGAGAGGTTTGACAATATATTTCAAATGTTTTAACTGAAACATTATTATATATATAAAGGTTTTAGAATTCAAATATATAGCTATTTTTCATTGCGCATTGATATTAAATAATGCATAGTTTCAGCAGTTTGTGAAGACAGCAGTGCAGCAGGCCTGTGTGTAAAATGCCCAGATGAAGACAGAGAATTCAGAAATGAAGCTGGAGCAAACAATTGATGAGTTGACCTCAGCAAACCTCCTCCATGGAGAAGCATCAGCCTTGAAATGCAGTGGGTAGCTGGATGAATGAAGGAACTGACACCAAAGGAAAAAACGAAGGAGAGAAAAAGCCTTGCCTTTTTATCTACAGTAGCTGAAGATGAATCTTTATAACCAGAAACAGCTTTATTCATCTTAACTATCAACTAAAAAACTTGAATTCTGATCATAATCCTAGTTAAAGCTGCTTAGCTGCTTTAATCATATAGGTTGTATGTTGTTCATGGCATGTCAAAGAACTCATGTATGTGAAAGGGAGCGTTTCATCAGATGATTTAGAATTGCTTTGTGAATACACAAATATACTTTGCTTTTTCATTTTCCTTCGCTACGGATTATTAAAATACAAACACACACGTGCGACTTGCCCAACAGTGAAGAGGAATGAGCGAGTAGAAATGAGCACTCTGCCTTCTCATGCAACAATGCTGCATATTACCTCTGCCACCTGAGCGCACGTCTTGCTGGTTACTGTTCATGCTCTGCTCTGTGGTGAAGAACAGTGTGTAAATAATGGTAAGCAGGTGTTGTGTTGGTGCCTACATAATTACACACACCACAAAATCTTGTCATAGGTTAACTTTGCAGAGCCGCTGTTGTGAAGGAAAGGAGAGCCAGATAATTTATTGATAACAAGTGTTTGTTAAAGAATCCCAACCCTTTCCCCTCCCCCACAGTTTATCCCTCATATCTAGAACTAATGCTTTTTCCAAACAGTAATATTACTTACCTCTGCATACGTAATGTATGCTATACGTCACACAGCTGCAGTGCTAAAGAAGGTGCATCGCCCTCGAGACTTTAGTCTATTTTTTATGACTGTACTGTACAAGGCCTTAGCTGCAGTCTCAGTTTTGCATATTTGACCTATGACCCCTTTCCAGAGCTGGAAAGAAGGGTTAGCAAGTTTTTGTCTGTTGGTCTATTTTCATTAGTTTCCCCGTGGTTTATTTTGATTCTTCCTTTCCTTGCTTCCCTTCAGTGTTGTCCTCTTGTCTGTTGAGTCCTTGTGGTTGTCAGTGTGCTCTTGTGACGTTAAATGTTTGACTTGCAGCAGCTAAAATTGTAGATTTATGTGATCATTATTAGATAACAGTGTAACAACAGCAGAGAGGCCGAGACAGACTCCAGGGAGGCAAAGAATAAAACAACAGGCAAACAGACAAAATTTTGCCAAAAAAAAAAAAAAGTTTACATTTGATTTTATCTGCGAATGATTAACACAGCCCAACTAGTTTCCTGCGAATAAAAACAGTCCGAGTTATGACTGCTGTGTGTGGAAACAGTTGTTGTTGCTGAAACCAACAGCAGAAGTTGTTTTCCATCCGAATTATTCCATATAATAAGCATGGCTGCAGTTATGAAATGAAAAAATATTCTCATCTGCACTTTTAAACAACCACATGTGACCTTTCACAGGTTTTGTTCCAGATGTTTCTGTGAGCATTCTGTGAATTGGTTAGTGATCTTGCAGACTATGAAGGCATCATTACCCAGCTGCAAGTTTCATGTGCAGGATGGGAGAGAAAAATAAATGGCGATTATACCGCTGTGGATGGGGGATGATAGCACAAAAGGACCCTGTTACATCTGGCTCTGCTGAGGAGTCTGACAGTGGAACAAGGACTTCTGCTTCACATGAGTTTTGTTAAACAGAACAGAACAGGGAAGCAGACAAAAGCTCTTCTCTTTGGATCTGACTGGCTTTGACGTATTTGATACAATCAATTTCAGCTGCAGCAGCTCTGGAAATTTTTTTTTTTTGTTCCATGTCATTGGTCTTTTATTTGGGACTTTGTTCTACAGGATAAAGAATGACCCTGCTTTCAAACTAGGTTTTTGTTTAAGTGGTGATCTGGATTAGAAAACAAGATCTCTACATGTGTTATTAGAAGTTTATGTTTTCCCCTTGAACCATGAGTCATTAGGTATTCTTTTTATTCTGTGTTTGTATTTCTACCTACATAATTCCTATTCAGGTTCTAATCTTTAACAAGGCACAAAATTTGCTTCGTACGTTTTATATGCAGCTGAATGTGAAGAGGGCACAGATAAACATACAGCAGTTGTGGAACGACAGCAGCGTTTGGTGGGGGTGACTTTTATTTTATTCATGCTGCTTTATGACAACCAAACCTTGTGCACACCATTTGTAAAGAAGGCAGGTCTTGAAGCAATTTTGTATCAATGCAGATCCAAAACATCACAGTAAATGACCGGAGAATCAGCAGTTTGCGCAATTATGCACTCTCTGGACATTTTTATAATTTGTTTGACTGAATGGGGAGGTGCACAGGGCTCTCATTACCTCACTCCTCCATCTCTCGGCTTTGACGATTATCTGGGGGGAGGTTTGCAAAACGTGGCCCTATTTTTCATCTTTCTCCACAGTGCGCTTTGTGCATTTCTGAAGCATCTACCATATCAGGACATATCCAGCAGAGAAAGCCAATCATTGCTGATATAATCCTGCTGATGTAAAGGATTAAACCGAGCATGAAGTCATTAAGATTTACTGTAAGACTGCAAGTAGCTTTCCCAACTCTGCAGCCTCCTACGCAGCCTGTAGGCCCTTGACCTCCTGTTCAGTCGGCTCAGCACTGAGCGGAAACCCATCACCATCTGAAAGGCATCTGTCCAAACTGCAGACTTAAGACATCTCTACACACACATAAACACAACATAATACAGCAGAGGATCAAGAAGAACATTGCTCCCCACCCCACCAAATTATATTTGTTGCTACATGTGTTGCTACATCTGCTTCCAGGCAGCTTCCCCTGGCCGTGCCCTGCTCTGCCTCGGCGAGCTGGCCAGTTTACTCTATGGGTGTTTATGCAGAGAAACGCTGTATTTATTCAGGTGTGAGACTCAGGACTGAGCAACAAAAAGCCTGCACACAGAAAAGCCCCCAGGCTCCCTCTGCCTGTATCATTCATTCAACACTGTCCAGAAGAGCATCAGCGGTTGCAAATAAACCACTTTTTTCTTCCTAAAAGCGCTCTTTTAATGACTCAACTCTGGTGGGAAATGCTAAATATGTGGGTTTCATGCATCACAACTGCAATATATTTCTCAAAGAGTTTTATGGAAATACGAGGGGAAATGGTATTCAGATGCTGAATGCTGTGACATGATTTCTTTTAATGTTTAGGGGGGGGGAAAAAATCATGAACAACCGCTGAACATGACTCAGATCCAACAGAGGTACAACTATGCATGTTTCAAACAAAGTCTTGAATGTTTACTTGAAGTCTGCCAGCAGAAAGAGCAGCACTTCAAGGTTGACACCGCTCAAATGTAAATTCTCTAGAAAAAATATTTATAGAAATATTATGTATGAGGAAAAACTGTTTTTAAAACTGTAATAATCCAACATTTCATGTTAGCAATTGATCAAATTATGTTTGCTCGGTGAACTTTTCACCTGACTCCGCTGTTTCCGTTCAGTTCTATGGAGACTTCTAAGTACTTTGCTGATTGTTTTCTTGTCTGCAGATTTGCTGTTAAGGTTTCGTCAGTGCACAATGCTTGCTCAGCACTAAACAGCGGACGGATGCACTTAACAGCTAGAGTGCCCGAGATCCTGCTGCAGTTAGTGACGGACTGATGTTGAAAACTCTCAAGAATCACAAACAAAATTACGCTTTTGTTTGTTTTTTTGTTTGGAGTTTTGCTTTTGTGTTTGTCACTTCTGTATTTAATTTAGATTCTGCACATTACAAATTAGGGGCCAGCAGAGTGAAGGGCTGGCCATGGCAAGGCTTGCCTTGCAGAAGCTGTTGCTCAGTGACCCAGAAAAAAGCTGAGTGAGTTGAGTGAGTAAGTCTGTCATCATGATAGTTATATAAAATTTAACTATACCATCAAATATTTCCATGTGTGTCATAGATCAACTATTATTATCCTTACACATAGCTGTGTCAGACAAGATGTTCTCTCACTGATTGTGCTTTTCTGGATTCAGATCCCAAGACGTTTGTATATTTGGTTAAAAAAGATTCTGAAGTCCAAAATGCAAACAGAGGAGTCTGTGTGTTAAGTAGTAAACCTGGAGTGATAAAGCTGCATATCTACATTTGATTAATCATCTTGTTTATTTCTGCAGGAGTCTTCATTGCCCCATCTGCCACATGACACTACAGGAAACCCGCATAAGTTGAGGATATGATCAATAATGGCTGTATTTAATTTTCTGCAGTAGTTCTCACTCCTGTGTTCCCACATTTCCATATAAGTGTCTGTTCAGATTCTCTGTTGTGATCATGGTGATGTTCCAACCTGTTTTCCTGAGACGAGTGATACGATTTTTATACTGAACTGTTCAGGTTTCCTTTGCTACAGCTGTGCACTAACTGCTCACTTTTATCCTACATGTTGACAGTCTAAACCCTGCTTTCATCTGCTTCCTTGTCCCAGCTGAGAAAGGTGTGTGAAGGAAGAACAAATCCATTATACAGAATATGGCACATCAAATTTCTATAATACATTTTTTAAACTCTTTTTGTTATGTTGCATAATAACAAAAACACAACCTTCATGCAGTTTCAGAAACTGTTTGATCTATGAATGGATGGATTAAACAGAGGACATAAGCAGTTCAGTGTTTATAGCTCACCATATGTTTCCAGTTTTTGTGTGTATTGCTTAAAAGCTGAGAACCATATCGGAGACCACCCTGTGACGATGTAATTATCCGAGACAGGATGTGCAATAGAGGAGACCATAGCCCAGGGGGCTCTCCCTTCATGCCGTAATGTGATTGCCTGACTGCAGTCATCACAGTTAGCTCTAACTATTCTTGCCATCTGATAATATAAGAAAAATGCACCAAGTCTATTTCAAACTCTTTTTTTTACAAAAGAGATGGTGTTTCTATCAATACTTGTAGAGTTTGCATTTTGTCACAATTTGTTGTTGTTAAGGAAACAG